>OY284471.1:19851061-20167403 GCA_958336335.1 Dilophus febrilis | reverse complement strand
ATATGTTGATTGCAATGAAAATTCTTTGATTATTTGAAAATAAATTATTGTAATGAAATTTTATTATGTTAGATTATTAATAAATTCAATTTGTATTGATAAATAAATATTAATGTGAAAATTATGAGGATTTGGTTTAATAAAAAAATTTTAAATGTCGTTTTCTCTGTGAAATAAAAACACGTAAATATATTTAGAAAATTTATGAATCACGTAGAAATTATTAATCGTATATAATGGAAATTGACATTATAATATAAAGGTTAAGACGGTTGAAATCTATCACAAATTCATTTAATGAGAAATTTTGTATCAGACTAATGATATTCCAAAAACACTTTTGGATCTATTGCCAAGGATGAAAGGGATGTAATAAGAAAATATCAATTTCTTCATCAAATCTGTAGATCGTAAATTAAAAACAAAATTCTTAACATAAACAGAAACGTCTAATAAACCTTTGGGGATTTCATACATTATAGAGGAGATCGTTTAAAGTTGGAATTAGAAAACATTTCCGATAATACGCAGAAATGTTTCCACCAAGTTTTAAATAAAATAACTGTATAAGGAAATAAAAAACCATAATATACATATATTATCATATGATCATATTCTATATGATCAATGATAATTTAGTCGTTAGTTTTGTTTATGTTCGCATAGATAAAATCTATATAAAAAACTATATATTTATTATATATATCTTAATCTTTTAATCATCATTCTGGAAAATGGTTTTATTTTTTAAGTAATTGTTAATTACACACAAACATTAAATATATAGAAAAAGAAGATATAAAAAAGTATTCCAAATCGAACAAAAAACCAGTTGATCTGTATATAACTATATATATATATAAATTATCCTCGACAAACTAATTTTAAAATAAATTTATAAGTAATTAATAGCATAATAAAAAAAATAATAATAATAATAATATTGTACTCGTTTCGTAAAACACATAAACATCTTATTTTTGTTTTGTTTTTATTTATTCATTTTTCTTTTTGAAAAAAAAAAATTAAATAACAAAATTAAATGAGACATAAATTAATACATTTTATGATTGGTTTATATACATTATATATATATATATATATATATATAGTGATTAAATTTGTATTTTTTCCTGCTTTAATTTACAGAGATAATATCCCATTAAATTTTTTTTAATTTTATTAATTTAAAATATAGAAATGTAAAAAAATTTATATATATAAAAAGGGTGATTTTTTAAAAGCTATAGGAAAGTTTTTCAAAAAAAAAACACATAAAATTCAGAAAAATGAATGAAATCTTTATTTGAATCGATATAGTACGGTCCATATAATTTAATGTTTGAAGATTATTTCATGCAAATGTTGACCTTGACTGCGGCGCAAATGGCCAATCCGCTTAGTCCAATTTTGGCATACTCTTTCCAACATTTCGGCCGGTATCTCACGAATAAATGCTTCAATGTTGTCTTCCAATGCGTCAATTGAAGCGGGCTTGTCTGTATAGACATGAGCTTTAACATAGCCCCACAATAAATACTCTAAAGGCGTTAAATCGCGCGATCTAAGCGGCCAATTGACCGGTCCCGAACGTGAAATAAAATGTTCACTGAACTCGCCTCTCAATAAGTCCATTGTTGCGCGTGCTGTGTGGCATGTGGCACCGTCTTGTTGAAACCACATGTCCTGCAACTCAAGCTCTTGCATTTTGGGCAAAAAATTGTTGGATATCATCTCACGGTAGCGCTCACTATTCACAGTTACGTTACGATTCGCATCATCTTTGAAGAAGTGCGGTCCAATGATGCCACCACCCCATAAACCGCACCAAACTGTGACTTTTTCTGGATGCATTGGTAGCTGTTGCAATGCTTCTGGCTGATATTCACTTCGAAATCGACAATCCTGCTAATTTGCGTACCCATTGAGCCAAAAATGAGCTTCGTCGCTGAACACAATTTCGTCGCGATGAACTTTCTTAACAGAGCACGCATTTTGATAATAAAATTCAATAATTTGCAAGCGTTGTTCGTTTGTAAGACGATGCATGGTTAAATTACAGACCAAACTGAAGATGTTTGACAGTGAAACAAAACACGAAACGTGCATTAGCTGTTTAAACCAGTGTTGCCAAAAAGATAATAGCTAAAAAATCACCCTTTATATATAAATATATCGTAATGTGAATGCAAAAGGAAATATATATATAAATATTTTCTTACCAAAAGGAAATAAAATATTAATTTATTTCTAATTAATTCATTTGAAAATGAATTTTAATATCTATATATATATACATATATATATTTAATTTTATCTTTATCTATCTATATACAAATATATGCCGCATCACATTGATTTTATGCGATAAATATTTTATATCTGTATAGTGTATGCAGATTAAATGCAGTTTTATAAATTGCGTGCTTTTGAACACATTATAATACGTGATAAAATAAAATTAAAATAAATATATATCTTCTATATATGATGTACTAAATGTTATTCATATAAAAGTGAATATATAAACGCCTTACATGCATGTACTCTTTTTAAACATATTTATATATGTTTATAGTGGAGTTATATAAATTTATTAAAAATAAATACACAATTCCTGATCCTGCATATATAGAAAATAATATCTATATCAAATGCACATTTACTATATATTTATTGATTTTCATATTGCACTTTACATTTATATATATTTTGAACAAAAACCAAAAATCAATTCCATATAGACATAAACATTATATTATATATTAAATAAAATCCATTAAATAATATTTATTTTTTTTCCATTATCATAAATATAAATATTAAAAAAAAAAAATTCATTTATAAAAGGAATATTATTATTTTGTTATACGGAGAGGTGATTCAAATGTATCAAAACTACATTTTAACTTGTATATTTATCCCATAATATATAAGAAAATATAAACAATTCATACAATTTTTTAATGTAAAAAAAAAAGAATAAAATTATGTTAATGCAAAGAGATGATGAGAAAAATAAAAGATCTTGTATTGTATATAAGCAGTTAAATCTGATGTTGCCGACATTATAAACGAATATTGTTATTATTATAGAATATATATATGGTTTTATATTGTTGTATATAATGAATTTAAGAAAAAAATTATTAAAAAACATTTTATTTATAGTAATAATAGAAATATAACCCCAATATATAAAAGTATATCGGATTTGATTTTACAGCTGCCGATGAAGCTATATATATACATTCGATTCTTATATATGCTAATAATAATATATTCATTTAATTTTTTGTTCCTTTTGCTACTGATTTTGTTAATTTTGTATCTTTTTTCCATTTAAAAATATTTTGTTTTTTAATAACATCTTTTATTATATATTCTTCATATTGTATATATATAAAAAAAATTGTTATATGAGAGATTTTATTATATAAACACACCGATATAATAACTAAATGAAAAAAAAAAAATAAAACAACTTGCTGAATGAATGAATGAATAATAATTATAATAAAAAGTTATCAATGTCAATTTTAATATTGAAAAAAAAAAGTTTATTATTTAAAAGTAAGGTTGTGTTAATATCTTTACTTTTTATCGTATATAAATAAGTTGTTTAATTAAACCATTATGAATATATAAATTCAGGTTGATATAATATACGCGTTGTTTTTATCTCTTTATTTATAGATAGATATAAAAATATAAGTTTAAGGATTGCAGCAATAAATGCAATATATATATATATATATATATATATATATATATATATATATATACAAATACACCTGTTCGTTATTACAATTCATTCATTTATGGATATGGATATATTTAAAAAAAAATCGTATATGTGCAAAAGCGCTATGGTAAAAATATATATACATAGAGAATATATGAATGGTGTTAATTTTATATATAAAAAAAAAATCCTGTATCTATTAAGAAAAAATAATAACCTTTTATGTGTGATTTTTTTTTTATTTACATTAAATTACAAATGATACTAATTAGAAAAACGTATCATAACTTAAACATAAACAAATGAAATTCAAAATATTTTATAATGTAATGAAAAAAAATAAGTATTAGTAATTAGTATATAGGTTTATTGCCTGATTAAGCGATTTCGTTACGGGCTCACGGCAATAGAATTCCGACGGGCGCTTTTTGAAGTGTATAACTAAAAAAATCCATAAAATATTTCTTGTAAATCTATCTGTCCAATTATCTATAATGAAAAAATACAGGGGTTTTTGAAAACGCTATTGAAAAGGTATTATTTATGGGCAATGCAATTATAGTTTTTACTTATTATTCCCATATGTTTCATCTTGTGGTTAAGGATAATTACTAATAAATGACAGTATTATATTATTCCTCGATTTGAATATCGCATTGTATATTTACAATGCACTACAATTTAACATCATTAAAATCATTTTTAATTGTTTTTTCAAAAGTTATTCCTATATATTAATATACATTGTTTTATTATAGTTTTATATCATTTTAAGGGAAATTATACGGATAACAGTATGAAGATCATGATAGATTAAAAAATTTTGTATAGGTAATAAATATAAAAATGAATTTAATTCGTTTGGAAATATCATTATTCATATCATGTTTATGCGTACGCAATCTACAATAACATATATAATAAAATGACCATATACACAGAAGTTCAATTCTCAAATTAAATAAATTTAATAAGATAATATAATATACTATAGGTTGGTATAACATTTATTTTATTTATAATAAATTATACCACAAAATCTAATGATTTATATATCCAATTAAAAAAAAATTTTAATGTTATATTGCTATTTTATATTGCTTAATTGTATATATAAATGTGAATCTTAATATATATATATATATATATTGTAAAATACACTTAACTCATTACATTTTATATTTGAAAATTATTACCATAAGTAAAATAAAATGTTGTTTTTCATTTATACAATATAAAATTAAACTCTCTGGCGGCTGGATATACATTTTGTTGTACTTTATTAATGATTTTCTAAGATCATATTTTATATATATACATTTAAAATTCATGATATATATTTAAATATTATATATATATATATATTGATATATGGTAGATAGAGGTATTTAAAAATGAATGTAATTGATATTATGTATAAAAATATATACTTGTACTTATGTGTTCTATTTTAATTCTTCATATATGTGTTATGGTTGATTTTTTTCTACAGTTTTGAAGCCATTGAAATATTGTATTCATATATGATATGTATATATACATATAAGAAAGTTATATTAATTTGCCTTGATAATTTCGGTCAGGTGCATAAATTTCAAGATTTTTTATGAACTTGTATAACCTCAAGAATTGGTTTAAATAAATGTATATGGGTATCGTAATCTATATTCATATAAAAATATATATTTGTATATCGCCCCACATAACCAAATGCAATGTATCTTTCTTCATTTAATTTTTTTTTTTGTACAAAAACATCTTACATTAACATTATTTTCATTATCATCTTGTATGAGAGAAATATGATCACCTATAAATTGTATTTTTTCTATATATATATATATATATAATTTTTTAATAGATATCATTATGTATATATATATATATACAAGTTACAATAAACAAGCATATATGTAGGTATAACCTTTTTATATATGGTATATAATATTGATAATTTCATATATTACATACTGGTATGAATTACCTGTAAATATACACACACATTTATTTATTTATTTATATATAACGATATAACTATACAAGTTGACGTGTTATGTTACAGATGTTCCATGAGAAATAAAACATGATGTATCAATTTAAAAAAAAATAAAAAAAAATTGTGTTCTTACTTGTTTAAAAAAAAAAAATCTATACAAAAAAAATTATAAAATGTTGAAATATTTGATCGCATATATAAATAAATACTTTTTTTTTAATGTATAAATATAATATAATATATACAATACTCGTAGATCAGCAATGGTATATATACTGCGGTATAGATAGTATATGCGTTCAGCACTCATTTGCAATACTTTTGCAGAACATGCAATACTTTTTAAACTATACACAGATAATATCGAAAAAATAATGGTATTTGTTACATATATATATATATATATATATATATAGTAGTTTTTAGTTTATTAGAAAAGTTTTAATAACTTAAGTAGGTCAATTAAATAAATATATATATATATATATATATATATATATATATATTAAGAAGATCCTGTCGCGTAACGCTCTAATAATTAATATATTATAATTTTAAATATGTATACAATATAATAGAAAAATGTTAATGAAACCTTTATTTGAAATTTATTTTAACAGTTTAAAAACTTTTAACCCAATTATTTTTTTAATCTTATAACAAATTAAATACTAGCTTTAAGAGAAATTTTTATATAATTTCTACCTAATATATGGAATTTGAGATTGTCATCTACGTCAAATTTGAATTATCTGCAAAAGAACTCATAATCTAATTATCATCTAATAATGAATTATTTAGAATACACAAATTCTCCTACAAATTGCGGTTGGATTTATTTCACGCACAGAAAAACAAACAATATTTTCATGTGGCCTTACCTGTTGAAGAAATACAAACAATTAAATAAAGAAATAAAAAATTTCTTGTTAGAAAATTGTGCTATTAAGAAATTATTAAACTATTTCGAATTTTCCTTAGAAAACTAAACAGAATCTCTTCCGAACATTACATACAGATATTCGCTTGAGAAAGTTATATAGAATTTCCTTTCGAAAATTATGCAAAATTTAACAAAATTTAACACCGCTGCTGATTCCAAAATGTATTCTGTGCTTTCAAAACCCAAAGAAAAAAAAACAAATAATAAAAAAGAGAATCAGATAACAGATTTCTTAATTGAAAACCAATATCAGAAGAAACCTAATCAAAGAAATATGGGATCCTTTTCGAAATTTACTAATCCATATATATATATATATATCTTACCATAGTTCAAATATTCTTGATTTGTATGAAATGGAACTTAAATAAAATGATTAATTTCATAAATTTTTAAAAGATTCGCATTTAATTAAAAAAATGTTCAAGGAAGTATATCAAAATGATAAAAAAAAAAATTATCATTTCAAATTGATCTCGTTTATTTAATTGTTTTTTTGTTTTTCATATACAAGTTTTTTTTATTAAAAATTGGTGTGTGTTTGTGACATGGAATATTATTAATTGATAAACGACGTACACAAAAAATAAAATACACTTTACTGTAATATATATATATATATATATGGTCATGGTGTATAGTGTATAGATTAAAGATGTTTTCTTTCACCGTGTATATATATATATATTAATATATTATATTCCTTTAACACTCTATTTTTTTTTGTTGCTATTAAATATATGATACGACGATGTATATAACTTGGCGTGTAATATAACATTACAACGATAATTAATTTCAACATCTAACATATATTATTATTATTATTACTATTAAAGTAAAAACACAATTTGCATGTTAAAAGTTTTTCTAGTTATTTATCTTATATACATATATCTATGTATATATATATATATATATATATATATATATATATTAAGATACACATTACCATATAGAATATATATAATCTAATTAAAACCCACGTGTAAATATTTATGAAGGTTAATTGTATATATATTTTTTTTTATATATATATATATAGATAAATATTTATATCTATTTTATATTATATATATAGTTATATGAATAGAAATTAAATAGAAAACAACTCTTTAGATTAATTTTGTATTTTTTCATAAATATGTACAATATTTTTTATGCAATAAAAATGTATATATACAAATCTGAGTGTATATGCAAAATCTTGTTATTTATCTTTATATATATGTATATACATTTAACAGCAGTGACAGAACATAGTGTATAGTTTTTAGGGCATATTTAACATTATAATTAAATTATACAAATTTTAAATTTATTGTAATATTTTTGTGATGAGATGTCACCTTTCAAATGTGTATATTAATTTATACTTTTCAATCAAATCTATCATTTCTATTGATTTTTATCTGCTTTGTCTTGAAAACATTTCAAGAATTCATTCAAAAGATAGGCTACTGTTTATTTTATCAATCAATTGTTTTGCAAATCAAATTTTATACTGTCACTGTAAACTGTATTAATATTCTATATTATACATATACGTATTCAAGAATCAAGTTATTTGAGCATATATATAAAACTCTGAATATAAAATTTAATAAATACCAGAAAAATAATAACAACTATATATATATATATATATCAGTGGCGGATCTGGACCTCCAAGGGTACTTGTTCACTTTAAAAACTGGTAAAGAACAAAAAAAACTACTAAACACCTTGGGGGGGGGGGGGGGGGACAACCACCTGGAATAATATGTAACTCTGTAATACAGAGTTAGCAATAAATCACATATTTTGGATTTATTAATTTTGCAATGGATTCAATTAAATCATTTTGAATGATTGGTGAGGTTCCACGAAACTGACCAGCATTATTTAAATGTTGCGACAGAATTGAATCATATTTGGCTAAAACATTCATCATTTCTATGAAATTTCCTCTATTCACCGAATCAGCAGTCTCATCATGCCCCCTAAAAGACAATTCTTGCATACCAAGGAAGCATGTCATATCAATTAATCTTCTCAATACCAAGCGATTTTTTGTAACATTTTCATTATGAGTAGTTACGGAATGTTTGAGTTGTGAATCCAACATTAAATCAATCCGAACATCACCAAAAGTTTTCATATCTAGTACAGCAGTTAAATGACTCATGGTTTTTTCATGATTAAAAACTGCTGCACTTAAATGATTTAAATCTGAATAACCAGGATTCAACCAAATGGTGTCACGATTTGGCAAAAAAAATAAACATGGCCAACAAAAAATTTTATTCAACTTATTGCAACCAGTTATCCATTCATGTTTTTGATAAATCGACACAGGAAATCGACGAGTGACTTCTCTGCCTTGAGTTTTGCATTGTTTCGTTAAATTTTGCAAATCCGGTTGTGGCCTTTCGAGTTTAACCAATATATTTTTTATTTCAACAGTTCGCCTTGAAAAAGGCGTTTTTAAAAACTGTTCAATAATGCATCCATCATTTGAATTACATTCATAAAAATTCATATTACAATTAAATGTGAAAAAAAACAGGAAACTATATTAAAGAATATGGAATCAAACAATTATCAAATTATAAAGTTGCGGAATTTATTTAAATGTGTATTGAAATTGAAATTGAAATTATTTAATTGAACAATGTTTGGAAAAATAATGAAGTACGCATAACAAGCATTTGCGAAAGAATGAAAAAATATCGCATATAATTTTATATAGTAAATAATATCTATTTTTTATTCATGCCATATATAGAAATGAGAAAAATAAAAAAAAAACACAAAAAAAATATTTATATATTTTCTATGATTATATACACCGCAGCAGGCAGTATATGAGTATGCGAGATTTGAATGATAAAAAATAAAGCATACAAACAACCATACAGCATATATAAGAAAAAAGAAACAAGCATTTGTATTATATTGTGCACAATTTATAGTGAACGAAAATTAAAATAGTATTTGTATTATTTGTATATTCGTATCCCCACAAACATTTCTTATCGCTGGTAGTACTGCAGACGATTCGCCTAGGCGATAAATTTATCGCCAAAGATATCGCATTTTTATCGCGTACGTTACTCCCTACGTATAGAGAATGGGATTCTTCCGCGATACATCTGAAAGATAAATTGACGATATCGCGAGGAAGATAAATTGGCGATACAAATGCGATATCGCCAGGAAGATAAATTGGGGATACTAATGCGATATATAGATTAGAATATTCTAAGGGAATATCAATGGAAGTTCAATGCTGTGAAATCCTGTGACAGCTCAATCCTGAAAATTATAAAAATTAAAAATTGTTAATATTTCTTCTTTATTCATTCGCTGTTCCATTTAAACTGTTATAATTTAATTTTATACTTAATTATTTACATACTTATCGCGAGGAAGACAAAAAGACGATATATTTATCGCGGATTTATCATCAAGAAGATAGGCAAGCAATAAATAATAATATATTATCGTCATTTTATGGGCTGGAAGAGAAATAGAAGATAAATGTGGCTCTGTATTTTCTTTTTATCGTCAAAGCGTATCGCCATCGTATCGCATTTTTATCTTCCGTACAATATCGCTCAACTGTTAAAACAACGATAAATTGGCGATATAAATAACTTTTTTTTTATCTTCCCCGCGATATCGCCGCGATATCGTATCGCCGATTTATCTTCCAAATGTTTGCTGGGTATATGCCAATATGCCATATATAGAAATGAGAAAAATAAAAAAAAAACACAAAAAAAAATATTTATATATTTTCTATGATTATATACACCGCAGCAGGCAGTATATGAGTATGCGAGATTTGAATGATAAAAAATAAAGCATACAAACAACCATACAGCATATATAAGAAAAAAGAAACAAGCATTTGTATTATATTGTGCACAATTTATAGTGAACGAAAATTAAAATAGTATTTGTATTATTTGTATATTCGTATACCTCGCATTTTCGGAAAATATAAATGTATTTGCCATATACAATTAAACAACTATGTATAACAACAATATTTTTTGGTTCATTTAAAATTGTGCACACTATGGGAGTGCGATTAAAAAAATGCACAAAAGAAAGAGTATATATAGATTAAAGGTGTATGTATTTTTTCGTTTTCGTTTTTCTTTTATGCGACGTTTCTTTATATATATGATTTCTTTATATATATGATATAAAGAATATTATCTCTTATATTTTTTACTGATATAATGATATAAATAATCAGCGCTGCAAATTTTTTGGGACACTTAATATTATTTTATTCATCAAAAATTAAGAAAAATATTAAAATCTGTATTTTCTTAATTATTTATCAATATTTTTAGCAGGTGGTTCACTGAACAGAGTGAACAAAACCAAGATACGCGTATGATATATATGTTATATACACAAGTGCATCGTAATATTTTATACATATTTTTACACTATTATATCCTTCATATAATTTGTTTAATAACTTATAATAAAACTGAGGTAAATTAAAAGGTAACAAAACAAAAAAAACTATAACAAATTGTATCATATCATATAAACATGAAAGAAAGAAATAAAAAAACTATACATAAAGTGGTTTTCATTAATAATATATGGAATTTATTGATTTTTATATATACAATATACATATAAGTAATATATAACGCCAACATTAAAAAATATATGGTGCTTTATAAGTATACTTATCTATATATACTATATTAATAACAAATTTTTTTTCTCTCTATTTATTGAAAATAGATTTTTTTTTTGTTTTACTTACCATATAATTATCTGAATATATACATAGATTATATTCAAAGTAAATTATGAATAGAAAAAAAATAATGTTATTAAAAGATTTTTAATAATAAGAATTTCAATTATTCTATGATATCTATGATAAAGTATTATTTATAAAATAGATGAAATTATTTTTCATATAATTGTTAATTATATCTTCTTTTCATCTCTTCAATTTCAATATGTTTTTTTTTTCTTTTTCGTTAACTTAATATAATTTCTATATTAAAATCAAATTAATCATTTAAAATTGATGATGAGTTATATTACATTTATATATGTATTATTTTTTGTTTATGTTTGGATTAAATTATTTTTTAATCTACATATGCATATTTATATAATTTTTATTAGGATATTTTTTTGTTCAATTTGGTAAAATAATTATATTTTAAAAAATAAAAAACACATTTCTATATATTTTTTAATATTTCAAAATCATTTTAATATAGAGATTTATTTCATATAAAATCGATTATATCCATTATTAAATTTAAAATTGTATTTTTTAAATTAATTTAAAACAAAACAAAAAATATATAAATAAATAAAATTCGAAATGTAATTATAAAATAATTTTTCAAGAAAATAATTTTTTTTTTTGTAAATTATATTTGTATTTTTTTTTCTAATGGTATTTGAAAATTGATTCAAGAAATAGAGTTTAGTATATTCTATTAGGAAATATATTAGGTGAAATTGTCCATACATAAAACGTAGAAAAAAAAACGGAAAATTCTTGGAAAAATATCCATTATAACGGCAACTTCGTCCAAAGATACCTTGCAGAATATTTTACATTGAGATCACTTAAAATGCATCACAAGTATGAAGTGAATTTGTTAAAATGATTGGATGACAAATTGACAAGAAATTGCACTTACAAATTGTTTTGGTAAAATTTTGTATTTAAAATGTCCCAAAAATCGAAAAATTCAAGGAATATCTTAAATTATTAATTAGTCCATTCATAGAAACGTAGTCTAATATTATGCAGAATGGAAAAATAATTGGAAGACGAAACTTCCGATTATTTTGTTTTAAATAATAGAATTTATGTGTTTATAATATACTAAAAATTATTCGTTAAAAATAACTTGTTTTTAATTAATAAATTCATATAGAATTTTTTTTAAACAAATGCTTTTACAGCAAATGTTTGTCTTTTTTTAAGCAAATGCTACCTTTATGGATTTTTTGAGCTTTTAATAACCGCTTATATTTCTAGTATTTGCTTGTTAGTTATGCATTCAAACAGAGTAGATCCCAGAGTAATGAAATCGTTCACTTAACGAGTTTAAAAAAGAAAATTTGGACATCAACATCATAACCTTTAAACCAAATCATAAATCAACGTCAAATTTTGGCTTTATAAACACGAATAGTATATGTATGTAAGCAAAGATCTCTAGTGATTTGAATATATGCGATTGACCAGATCCTTTCCGAACCTATTTTGATATGTTAATTCCTTACATAATTAGTTTAACTTTTAACAATAACTATATATATAAGAAATAAAAACTTGACCGAAATTTAACAGCATCGATTAACTACAGTTTTAATTTTTTTTTTTTTTTGGAAAAACTCCATTGTATTGAATTCTTTTAAATGTTTTAAACACCTTTTATACAATATAATAAGAAAATCCTCTATAGACGAATTTCAATTATTAAACAAATGTGTCATGAACATAAATCAAAATATCTATCTATAGAAGAACTTTATTGTATTAATAATATTTTATAAGTTTAGTTTAATATAATTAATTTAATAAATATAAAATAATTTAATTATACACACCGCTAAAGAATATTTTTAAACAAAATTTTAATAAATATATATATATAGATATACATTCAAATTCTTCTATATATACAATATATAAACTTATTAATGCGATATATGAAAATAAAAGAAAGCTTAAAATTATATTATTGTAAAGTGTGCCTGAATTATTATATACATATATTTTGTACTTGTGCACAAAGCAAAAAAAAAAAAACAATAATAGTAATAATAATAATAAATATAATTGTAACATATAATAAAAACCAAACCACATATGGTTTTTTGTTATTATTTTTTGTTTAATCTTTGCATCATTTATAGCTTTTTTTTTTATATTCATAGACATTAATTTAATGTAAAACATCATCATATATATATATATATATCTGATGGTATACAAGAAGAAAAAGAAAAATCCAATCTGATTTTTTTATATACTTACATATAAGATTCATCAAAAATATAATATAATAGAACAATCCAATAACCGCATATTGTATTTATTTTTGATTTTTGTTGTGTTTTATATACGCAGTCATTATTAAAAGAAAATAAAATTAAAAAAAAAAAAATTGTACGCATTTGATACAAAAAAAAATGAACAAAAAAATATCGCTCAAAGCTTTATTTGATAAAAAAAAATAAAACAAAAATAAGAGATAATAACCTACAATTTATGTATATGAAATTGTTAAAAAAAAATCTATTTCATTGAAATATATTTTTTTTACAACATACATTACATTCTTTTCTATATATATATATTCATACATAGGTAAAGTATATATATGTATATTATTGAAGTCAATTATTATAATCATTATATTTCTTCTTCTTTTTTTCTCTCTAAACATTGTAAAATACCTTTATTTATTTTTTTTTATTCATCATATATACCCCATCCATACCATACATAATCAAAACGTACTTTTTGTGATGATTAATATACTATATTATAGATACGATATACAACAAAAAGCAATAAATAATAATAATCTTTACACAAGTTAAAATAGCGAAATGATTTTTTTTTTTTTATTTCTTATTATTATTACTTTTTTTTTAAATTGAAGATGTTATAAATATATGATTTTTCTTTTGTGTGCGTGTTTTGTATGCGTCTTGTCTATACTCTATATATATATGCATATCAAGTAAATGTCCGAGTGTGTTGTTTGTCTTATAGATATAAAGACAATTGTATTTATTAAATTAATGGTACATTAATAAATATATTTATCTATAGGAATGAAAGATGAGATTGACATTTTTTTTTCATTCTTTTTTCTATTGTTGGTTTGTTTTGATTCAAATTGCGATTATTAATAATGATCATGTATATATAATATACAATAAAGAGGTAACGTCGTACGTGTGCTATTATATATAAAAAAAATAAAATAAATATTTAATTATATTATTATTATTTAATAATGATTACAAAATGATAATAAATATTTATTTATGTTTTTTTTTCTTCTTCTTTTTTAAATATTATATATTGGAATTTTTTTTTCTTTTATCGCATCGTAATCTTATAAATGCGATAAAGATCTCTATGATTTTTCTGATTTGATTTGTGTGGTTTTTTTTTTGTGTTATTGACAAATGCAATCATTTATTTTTTATGTTTTTTTACCTATGTGTATAATATAAAAATTAAATCATTATTTATTCATTTACTTTATATAACTTTATTTTTTCATCTGAAATTTGATTGTATTTTTATAATTGATCAAATGGTTTATAAATCGCAAATCTCATTGTCAGATATAGAGTTCAATATGAATATAAAAGAATTCAATGAATATTGTTATATTATATATATTTAGAGAATGGATGGATGTTACATACTTTATTTATTTTTTTTAATATACAAAACACTTGAAATACACAAATAATATAACGAGTGAAATAAAAAAAAAAAAAAAAAAAATTATAAAATCATTAAATGTTTTTATTTATTTATTTTGGTCTTTTTCTTTTTTTTTTTATATAATTTCTATTTGTGTTCATTCTTTTTCTATACAAAAATTACCTTCTGTTTATTTTTTTGTTTTGTTACTATATTGAACACAAATCTTCTTTTTTTTTTTTTTGTTAAATTTTAATGAATGACAAATTTATTTCAATATTTTTATATAACAAATAATTGTTTGTTAAAAATCTTTTCGTTGGCTCTTTTTTTTTTTTTTGTTTATTTTTATAAAATAAACTGTTAAAATTATTTTCTTTTATGATTGTTATTATAATGTAAAAGAAATTACAAAAATAAAACTCTGAATAATAATAATAATAATGGTGTTAATGAGAATTTGAATTATCAATTGAATTATGCAAAAATTAAATACTTATGATTATATAATAATATTTATTTTATAATAATTGAAATTAAATGGATATATAAATAAACATTTATGGTGTTGTGTTTGGAAAAAAATGTGTTATTTTTAATTTAAATAATGATGACTTTATTCATAAAAGATAACCTCTATTTCGTTTTTGTATTTGCGTCTTTTATGTTAAATTTGGCAAAATTTGGCAGAGATCGTTAAAGTAATCATAATTTAATCATAATCTTTTGTTGGAAATCTTTGCCTATATATGTAATAACGATATAAATGAATAAAAAATTAAATTGTCTGTTTGATGTTGACCTGAAGATTTTTGTTTTGTTTAATTGTTTATATTTAAAATTTCCTTAACACTTTATATTCCATTCAATGATAATCGTAAATCGATGTATATCATAGCATCAATTCAAATAAAATATTGTTAAATCAGTTTAGCAATTTTACAATTGATTTACCTTTTATGAATCATCACATATAAATGCTCATATCATTAATCATATTTTTATATTAATATATCAATGGTCGTCGTATGTCAATGCATATTCTATTATATATAGAGCTTCTGTTCTGATAAAATTTAAATGGTATAAAATTCTACTGTATGTAAACATTTGAATAAGTTTACATTTTGAAATCTACAAATATGTGATTATAACTTCTTTATTATATAGCTAATAAAATAATCTCAACAACGCATGAAATATTTGCATAATTCTATTTAAAGTATTTAAACCAAACACAGATAAGAATAAATGTCACAGAAAAAAAAATATAAACATAACAAAAAACAGAAAACGTACACACGCATATCAAAATAAGTCCAAATCAAATGTAATCAATCATTCATTCATATACATGATGGGGATATTCTCACTGTGCTGTTTATATATAGCTTTTTATTCAATGAACATATTTATATAAAAATGTATAAAAATTCATTCAAATCAAAATTATGTCAACTTGAATGAAAGAACAAATTTATAATATTAAATAAAGTATCATATAAAGTATCATTATGCGCAGTACAATATATAACATAACACAAAAAATAAAGAAGCAAAAATAATAAGAATATCACAGCAGGTGATATATTGTCGTTCAAATTAATGTTAAATTATTTTATATTTGTTTTTACTATGTATACAGTTTTTGATTGATATATATTTTAATGTTGGTTATGTGCCATTATTTTATTATATAGTTATTTTAAGTTTTTCATGATTTTAAAACAATTTTAGTCATTATTTTTGTTTCTGCACCAATTTATAATAATATAAATGTATCCTGTCGTATCGTCAGATTTTACTATATACGATATCTTTCTCTGGGTATAAGACAATTAATTATTGGACTCCGTCAAAATAAAACATATACAGAAAATTAAAGAATTAATGATTTTAAAATTCAAAATTAATTATTTTAATTTTATTCCATACATAAATAAAAATTCTTTAAAAAAAAAATAAAACATTTGTTTACTTTAAATGTATAATGAAGAGGAAAACATTTGTTAAATTGAAGAACATTAATAATAATATCACACTGTTTTTATTTTCTTGAAGATCTTCATTGGTTATATAGATAGAAGACGTTATCTTATATGAATATTTTTACACCGAATTTGCACGATTAACAATTTCTATTAATACGTAATTTTTTAATGTTTGAACTCAATATCCTTAAATGTCAATGTGGCCGACATTTAAGGAGAGATATACTGTAAAATTGAAAATGAAATTGAGACCTCTAGTATTTTTTCGCTCTATATCTTAATGAAATTTGTATTCTAAATCTTTTAACATAATGAAATGATTGTAATTCACTAACATAAGTTATTCATCAAAATATATAAAACATTAACAACTTCTTTTTTAAATTATTTACATATATACGAAAAATCTTATAACAATTAAAAATCAAAAGCATAAATTTATTTCGCATTTATAACTTTGTTTTTATACATCACAATGGATTATTTTCTTATTTTTAACTGAATGAATAAAAAATATATTATATTATATATAAATTCAATATGCGAAAATGATTAAAATAAACAATAATCGAAGATATGCGGTGCGGTAAAAATTCCTCTATGTATATTTTTTATTTTATTTAATTTTTTTTTGTTCTTCATGATTTTATAAATCATATATATTCACCGCGGGCTTTATATATAAAATATTTACATTTAAATTAATGTTTTAGTTGTTTTTGAATTTTTTTTTTTTTTGATTTTAATAAATACATTTTTAGTTAATTTATTATTAATATATTTATATGGATATTTTATCCATTATACAAATTTTAGTTGCTTTAAATTTGGCGTCACATAGAGAAATATAATATACGTATATATGTAATTTTGACTGTGCGGTATGGATATTTATTTATATTTATAGTTATATAAACAATTTATTGGAATACGTATAAAATGTTTATATATTTTTTCATGTATATCTTATTTTAAAAGAATTCAGATATTTTATAACATTCAAAATATAAATGAAATTATCGCATGTTTCTTTCTTTTTTTTTTTTTAGAATTAACTACCATATCGAATTGGTTTTTGGTAAAAAAAACATGTTAAATATTCTTTGTATTAACTGAAAAATTATATTATTCACTGTCGAATTTCATTAAAATGTTTAACTAATAAATTTTTGAAAATCTATGGTCTATAAGTGGATAATATTTAGAATAATTTACTGTTTAAATTTAATTCGTAAACGTTTTTTTTTTTGTTAAAATGGAAAATTCAAATACACAATTTCATTTAATTTTTATAAACAAAATTTCAAAATAATTGACATCTTAAAACAAAACAGAAAAAAAAATGTATAAAATTACAGTTAAATAAAAGTCAAAATCTATCGGAATATTCTAGCGATCATTATTATTATTTCCCCCCATCCATATCGCATTATGAAAAAATAAATAAATATACGAATGCGTGTATTAGAACCACAATTTAAAAATAAAATTCGAAATATATAAATCTATAATAAAAGAAAACGATATACGTTGCTGCTTAAGTATATATGTATGCTATTAATAATATTTTTATTATCGATTATGGTATATCTATCTATGTAATAAAAAAATTCAAAAAAAAAAAGGAATAAATAGGAAATATATTATAAACCAAACAGATCTAATATATAACAAATTAACTAATTCCATCTTTTTGTTATATTAAAAAAAGGTCAAGTCAGGTGCAAAAATGATATAAAATTATATAAATTTAACCCCCTATAATACATTTTGAAAAACTGTACTATTTTATATATCTAATATAAAAAAAATACCTTAATGAATATAAACATAAAGTTATATTATACAAAAATACAAAAAAAAAACATCCTTTTTCGAAAATATTTCTTTTTTATACGATGAAGACGACGATGAAGACTACGACGACGACGACGACGACGAAGACGACTAACAAAACAGGGGTCTTTTGATACACGCATTTAAAAAATGTTACCAAAATAAAAAAAAATTTATAACAATAATAAATATAACAAAAAATAAAATATATCAGACAATATTATCCCAAAAGTCGTTAGTCTCTAATTTGTTACAAAATAAAAAAAAACGAATGAATCGATGAGAAAAAAATAATAAAAGAAAAAAAAAACACAAACGAAATGATGTATAAATAAAATATATAAAAATTTTTTTTTTATTGTATAACCATAAATATGCAATCATAAAAGAAGAAAAAAAAAGGACTTTTTTTTAGTATAATAATATACATTTGGATATATTTAGTCAGGTTCGCAGTTATGTTTTATGTGACAGGTGTATTGCACTTAATTTTGTATTTTTTTTTTGATGTTATCCACCTTAATATTTTTATTTTCCCTCTGAAAATTGTTATAAATTGTTGCAATGAAAAGGGCGAAGACATTTTTATACATATATTGGCGCCATTCATCGATTAGCCAGGAATAATCAGAATAGATATAACCATATTTAATAGACATTTAAGATATATGTTTGTGTTTCCGGATTCGCATTATAATAATTCATTTTTTCCTTTTGTATACTTAAACAATAGAAAATATTACAGAATACCAAATCATTAAGAAAATTATGATATATAGAAATTGATTTTATTTAATAAAAAATTATCGTTTTTTTTTTTGGTTTTCACCCAACCAATGATTTGTCTTAAATACTAAAAAAAATCTTCTACCAACAATAGGTTTTTTGACTTAAATACTAAAAAAACATTTTTTTTTACCTTTGTGAAATATTGATTTGATATTTTTTCTTTGTAAACGTCTATTGTTAATTTAACCCAAGCTTTTTTTTTTATAATTAATAATTATAAATACAGTTGAAGTAAAAATATTCTCTGCTGCTGTACAATTATAATATAATAATAATAATATAAATGTTAAAAATTACCTAATATTTCCAATTCAAATTTTCAGATTTTAAATGATATAATTGCCACTTCATATCTATCTAAATAAATACTCACTCACATAAGTCATAATAAATAAAAAAAAAAAAATTATAAAAGCAAGTGATTGTAATTTTCTGTATATGTATATTATAATAATAATGATTATTTGTAAAAGTGTGTTTTGTTGTTATATTAAATTATTTATATATAAGAAACAGAATTTTTGAGAACAAATATAAATAGTTATCATATAATTAGATATAGTCGCATTCATCCTCACATCATTAAATTTTGTTAAAAATTTTTCTATATTATATATAGAATGTGGAATATGATTTGTATTTTCATTCTGTCAGATCTCTTCAAATTATATCATATTATAAATTTTATTGTTATTATATTATGACTATATTATTACTGTGTTTTTCTTTTCTTCATCATTGTTATGATTATCATTATTATTATTTATTAATCACAATAATATAATAATAATAATAATAATAATAATAATGATAATATAATAACAATATAATAATGAACTCTATCCAATTCAGATTGAAGTGTTTTAAAAGTATATATTTATATAAAGATAAATTTGAATAAAAATTATCGCATTATTATTATTATTTATATACGCAATACAAAAGTTTAATATCTGATCAATTTTTTAGCCATTGTTGTATAGATTTACAATATAATTTCGATATAGTGTACCAAAAGAAAAACCACATGTTATTAATGAATCATATATTATTATTATGATTTTAATATTACTATTATTCTTATTTATGTGATTATAGTTAAAATAGGATTTTATATACAGATTTAAGAAATATTTTTTAATCATATATCTGCATTTTATATGTTCTATATATAAAATGTCAGAAATATGGACGAATTGCTTGTATAAGTTCAACCGAAACAATAAAATTATTTCTTCTTAAGTCAGATGATGTGTTTTTATTATTATAAATTACACGAAATATACTTTAAACGATTGATAGGAAAAGCAAGGAAAAGAAAATATCGTGTAATTTGAATAACTCTATAAACGTGTCTTTCATCATTTTCGGGTAGATCAATGAATTAATTAATTTTAAAATACACACTTAATATGATTCTAATATTAAAAATAATTCTCTATATTATTTAATTTAAATGTTAAAAGAAAAATTCCAATTTAAATTTTTCCAATAATCTCTCTTAAAAATATAACAAAAAAATAAAAAAATATGTCCTTTAATTAATTAAATATATAAAATTATAAATAACCCAAATTAAGGTTTAAATTCAAATACAAATTTATATTTAATTAATTTCAATTATAAAACACTATACGCAGTATAAGATTAAGGCTAAATAATACTATATAGTTAACAAATGCGACAATTAACATTCTATTCACATGACCCGTCTGTGGTAATGATCATCATAATTTAGAAAGTGACACAAAAGTAACAAAAAAAATAAATAAAATAAGTATATAGTAAAAAAAAAAAAAGATTCAATTAAATTTGTATTTTCGTAATTATTTTCTTTTTCGGTTTCTTTTTCCTTATTTGATCAATGAAGTTTTAATTTTTTGGGTAATTAATTTAAAAATTCCCAAAACGAAAATAGTCAAGAAAAAATTAATTGAAAAACGAATTCATGGGATTTTTTTTGTACATATTCGATCATCGATATATTTTTATATATACACATATATGTGAAGATCATTAAGATCACGATGAAAAAAAAATAAAAATAGAAGTTATAATGCTAACGATGAAAATACCATGAATAATTAAAAATTATATATAGATAGAGTTGTTATTAATAGATGGTTTTGTATTAGCTCGCATCTACTATATATATATATATATATATATATATGACAAAATCTATTATATACGTTGTGAGTTGTGACCATCATTGACCGCATCTATATCTATATGTATATAGAGACGCATTGTAAAATAGATTTGTTTGTAGGAATTTTTTTTATGGATATATACAAGAACTTATTAACCCTAATTAAAATCAAATTAAACTCCTTTTAATCTAATATATATATATATATAAATTTTGAAATATCTGTATAGTTTTTCTATATTTATATACCATTTTATTCATTAATTTAAAATTATATATTGATGATTTTTTTCTTATATATCTATTATATATGTACATATATAAGTTTGCGTAATATAATTATGGTTAAAAAACTCTGTGTGGTAAATGTAATTGATTCTCTTACATATATTTTTTTTTTGTAATTATAATTATTTTTTATTAATTTTTTTTTTCTTTTGGTATATATTTAATATACGAATTTTTTTGATTATGTGCTAATTTTTTTATACTTTTAATTTGTTTTTTTGTTTTTTTTTTTAATAATTTTTTTAATTGAATTTTTATGTTTTTGATCTTGTATAAGATGCGTAAAAAAAAAATCAGTTCAAATATTTATTATATGAGTTTTTTTGTGGGTATATCATATCGGGTATGATTAGTTATTATTTTGAATTGGTCATAAATTATATGAAATTTATGGTAAAATATTAGTATCGCCAAAAGTATATTGTCAGTGATTCTCGAAATGGATTGTTTTAAAGGATGCGGTCCCGGTCAAATGGCTAGAATAAAATTAACAAAAGATTAACAAACTTTTGCTTTTATTGCAAAAATCCATCATAAACACTGTTTGGCTTCGATATCATGAAATTTTGACAAAATCAATGATTCACTTTACGTGAACCCAGAAAAATATTCTGAATTATACTACAATTTAACTTAAAGCAATTTTCTTTGTTCCAGAAATCAATCGAAAATTAAGACATCAAAAGACCAAAGATATATTTATATAATTAATTTGATTCTATAATTTAAAAAATATTTAATTTTTGACAGTAAATTTAATAATAAATTACTGAAAACAAAATTTCATTGAATCCATTATTGAAATGCTCAATGTCACAAAAAAAAACAACATATCAAACATATGCAGCTGCAGTTTAACATAAATGAATTTACAATTAACCAAAAACAAAAAAATCATCTGACATGATTAATTCCGAATCAAATTATAAAAATAGCAATTAAATTAAAAACTTTTATGTGTGTGTGTGTGTGTGTGTGTGTGTGTGTGTGTGTGTGTGTGTGTGTGTGTGTGTGCAATAAAATCAAATATAAATGATTAAAAACTATGACAAAAAAATTAAAATGGTTCATATACTATTTATATAACAATACCTATAAAGAATTATAGTTTAAATAAATTAATTAATTATATATTATATAAAAAATGTCAATAAGTTAATTAAAAATAGTTTACAAAAAATAATTAAAAAAAAAAATCGATAAATGCCATTGGAGATTGACACACAATTTATTAAATTTTATATATATAATTATTTTTTTTTTTTCTATAAAATAACCCTCCGGTAAAATTGCCCTTGTTCAAATTGAAATAATAAGTAAAAAAAAAATCACCAAAAATCATAACATCTCTATTATCAAGCTGACTGCTGTACTGCTTATATGTTAAATTGAAATATCATGCTTTTTATTTCAGTGTGAATATTATTAATAATATATATATTCAAAAAATAAAAAAAATCTCCCCTTCACTTTATATATATATATCTATGGACATTATTAAAACTATCAATAATAATAAATTATTTGACATATATAATATATTCAGTGTTGTATATATTTACGTGTGCGTTACGTTTGCTTGAATATATTTAAATATATATATTCGTAAATCAACAAAAGTGTTTAAAATCAATTAGTATACTTACCTGCGTTGTAATATAGCATATATATATATGTGTATATTCAGGCATGCATATATAATATTATATAAAATTAAACAAAGCATAACGACACAACAGCAAAAAAAAAACTGAATAATATAAATAGAATAATAAGGTAAAATTATTATTTGGTTAAAAGAGGTACCCTTTTCTTTTACAAAATTACAACACAATTATTTAAATATATACGAATTTATAAACAGAGGTATATATTCATGTATTCAATTTATGGTAATTATATGGAAGAGTAAATCCCTTGGTGATATATGATACCCCATTAGAAAACAAACAAAAAAAACTATTACATTACAAAATAATATATGTAGTTATGTATATAGAGTTTCTTTGATATATATGCTTTATGTTTTGCATTTTTATACGCGCGGTGTAAGTAACAAAAACAGTATATATAATAACAATAATCATCATATACAATTATACTATTCTATATTTATATGCATGCATATAAATACTTGTATGTTTTTTTTTTAAATGAGGTATGCACTTACCTTTTTGCTTTTATTTTGAATTTATTATACATAAATGTTTTTATGTGCGCGGCTCAGTAAACGCTTATACAGAAAAATAATAATCATAATAATAAAGTAAAATATATACATAAAAAAATAAAAGGTGTTAAACGATTGTTTAGCGATAGTTTATATATAAATATACAATATAAATGATTGTTATAATATGTTTTATTTATCATTTTGTTTTTTTTTTTTTTGCATTTACCATTTACAGATTCGCTACAGATTTGGTTTATACGATGAAATTTCAATATCAAATGGATACCGTATAAGACATTGTAATTGGATTCGATTTATAAGGACATCAGATTCATATGGACCTCAGGTAAATTTTAATCATCCATATAGTATTTATTTATTATTTCTTGTTTTTTTTTTGTTATTATTATTGTGATCATTATACATTTTATTCTTTAAATATACTTAACATTTTACTAAATCCATTTAACCTATAAAATTCATTCAAAATCAATTACAATAGGTAAATATTGTATGTACAAAAGTTAAAGGTGAACCATTATATGAAGTTGTTAAGCCAATCACAGCCAATCAAGAATTAGTTGTATATTTTTTACCGGAACGACCAGAAGAATTATTTTTTGTTAGAATGCGTAGTACATTATATCGACGAACAATGGATTCCATTTTAGAAGGTAAGAGAAATATTTTTAAAATCATATACAATTTAGGTACTATTATAATTTTATCCAGCATAAGTTTACGTAAAATTGTCATGGCGCCGCCATAATATGTCGTGTAAAAAATGATATTACTATAGATAGATTTTAATTTTTAATACACAAATCAATAATATTTATAATTAAAGATATATAATTTTTGTTATTGTTCAATTTAAATGAAGGTTATATCATTTTAAAGTTATACATACATATCTGACATATTTCATTTAAATATATATATATATATATATGGCATATGTTTGTTCGTAAACGCGAACGCGAGTGCACATATATTAATATATGAATAATAATATTAATTAATAAAAGTTTTAATTGAATATTTATCATAAAGTAAAGTATATATAAAAAAAAAAACATGTTTACAATTGCGAAACAATTAAAAAAAAATTAATATGTGATATATATAAAATATTAAATTAATATATTATCAATTATTAACAAATATAATTAAATTTAAATAAAATAATTTCATGCTAACTAAATAATATATGAGCTATATAATGTTCTAATATACATATTATATATATTATATTTCTATATGGCGATATTATCTCTGCGACTTCGATTATTTAAATTTAAATTTATATAATATATGCATGAGTACGCAGTTAAGGTTGAATTAAATGATACAAAAACCATAATGATATAAACTTAATATATATATAAATATATATTTAATTATATAATAAAACACTATTATTTTATTAATAACATAATTCTATTATTTTATATTACACACGAAGGTAAACGACCAATTTCATATGATTAAAGTATATTGATATATGTAAATGTTATATTATGTGAAATATGACACTTTTCTGAGTTTGCAGTTGTTTTTCAATATATATATATATATGCAAACTATATGTATGACTTGGTCATGCGAGGAAACTTGACCTTTATATATATAGCAAAACTATAAACAAAAAAATTCATTGACAAAAATAATAATATTTTCTATGACATGCAACTATTATAAATGTCTAAATTCTTTTTAATTTGATTTATTATTCAATGTGTGATTTTTATAAATATCCTTCCAGATATAATCGATATAGATATAATAAATTAATTTCATTTTAAAATGTTTATATACATGCTTAATTTTTTATACTATGGCGAATTAAAAGCAAAATCATTCTTATGTTTTAGTTTCATTTTAAATTCCTTATATTTTAAAAATATTTATTTAATTCAATTTTAATTCTAATAATAATCATTTTGTTAATAATAATAATAATAATAATAATAATCAATCAATAATCCGCAGTCAACCTAAATCAATTATAATAAAAATTAAATTTTATTCTATCTGTTAATAAAATTAATATTTTTATATAAAAATTTTCTGGCTCGTCGCTTAAGTCTATTAATTTTATTTATATGAAAATTATGTAATATTGATTTTCAAATAAATTGATTTTGATCTTTATATCGAACTGTACTGTTTTAGATCCATACAAAGTTCTAGGGTAAACCATAACGGTAGCCCTTAAGTATGTTACATTTTGGAGGGGAGAATATACTTCGGGTGGGGGAGGCTGCGATTGTAAGCGAAATGATTTTTTTGATATAGTTCAGTAACTATATGTTTATTTTCGTGTATATTTGTACGATTTAAAAAAAATTATTTATAATATATTGAATACTGACATTCACTTTTATGAAAATAACAATACTAAATTAATCTTCTAATATACCTACATTAAATAATCATCTTAAAAAAATGCCAAACAGTAACATATTATTTTTACAAAAATATACACAACTTAAATATATATATATATATTCAAAAAATAGGAAAATGAAAATGTGTTTTATATATCAATTTATTGAATAATATTGAAAAGGCGAGTTTATTAAATGAAAAAAAAAATTTTGACAGGTGCAATAAATAATAAATCCATTAACATCAAATATTCATTCTAAATAATTGATTTAATTTATATATATTTTAATGAATAAATTTTATTGCATTCACATCACATCAAATGTTTGAATTTTATTGTTAATGTTAATATTTGCAATATCATCATTTTCAATTTTTTTTTTTTATTTATCATAAACCTCCTTTGAACATTTTATTTAAAACATATAAATAACATATGCGATGTATGTATATATAAATTGTATATACTTTTGGTCTGAAATGATCGCACATCATTTAACAGCATCGTCGTTTCGTTATCTTTAATATCTTTTTTTTTTTGGGTTTTCAGTTTGGTAAAATGAAAAAAAAAAAACAATATAAAATTATCAGATTTTTTTTTCTTCATTTTATTAATCATTCAAAGAGATAAAGTTTAGTAGCCTTTAAATACCTTTCACAGTTTGATGCATTTTTTTTTTTTTGGTTTGTTACTTTGTAGAATAATCCATAGAGAACGACGAACGAGTAATACAATATTTATTTATTTATTTATTACGTTTAAATTATTGAACTGAACGTATTTTTATGTTAGATAGTTTTTATAATATATAAAAATATTTCCATTAGTTGATATATGTGACGACGCCCTGTGATTTTTGATGTATATCGTGCCGGGTTTTTGAAAAACAAGAAAATGAAAATGAAAAAAGAAATAGATAAAAATATTATATATATATATCAAAAAAAAATATGTGTCTACATTGCAGACTGATTTTATATAAATTCTGTTTAATTTTGTTATTTTTTATAAAACCATAAACATAAAAACAGTAGTAATACATTTTTGATTCAATTCATCCACCAAAGATATGCGATGAGTAAATAACATACATATATAACATTATATAAATTTGTAATAAATCTATAATAAAGGCAAAAAAAAAATTAAACCATACAGAACAAACATTAAGAAAAAAATTAATCGTATATAACAAATAAATAATAAATAAAATTTCATTTTGAATGATATAGCATGTTTTTATTTTTTATATTAAATAGAATGCGTAAAAAATTATTTATACAAAAAGAATTTCATTTCATGTGTAATAAAAGGATTAATAGCAAACAAATTTATATTTATACAAAATAACATTCATTCAACATAAATAATAATTGTTTTGAAATTTCAATTTATATCACATTTTAGAATCACCTTTGGATTTATCAATGTCATTGCTCTCAAGAGTTTTACTACCAATTTCACCAACATCAGCCGGTGAAGAAGAACATTTATCAAATGAATTATTAACATCATCTTTATCATCATCATTATCCTCTTCATCATCATCATCTTCATCGTCATCATCATCCTCATCATCGTCGTCTTCTTCATCATCGTCTTCTTCATCAACATCATCGACAACAAGTAGCACCGGTGATTTATTAGAATCATCTATAATTAATACAACACCAAGAACATCACCAAAAGCACGACCTACCAGAGGTGAACGTGCATTATTACCATGTGAAGTTTGTGGAAAAGCATTTGATCGTCCGAGTTTATTAAAACGCCATATGAGAACACATACAGGTAATTATATATATATATATATATAACATTTAACATTTTATAATTTTATATATATTATATATATAAATGATGAGGTATATATTTATATGCTTTATGCATATTATATTTATATTATTTAATATACAAATTAAAATATTTATGTATATTATGGTTTGTTGATTAAGAAAATGCGCACGGGGATTATGCGATATATACAATGTATTTGAATCTTCTGAAATATATTATTAGTAATTCTATATATGTATGTATATAGTTAAAGGAAGAGGTCATTATTAATCCATCAAAAATAATGTATATAATACATACAATTATCTTTATAAAGAAATGTTATATACTGAAGATAGATTTTCATTATACATTTTTATTTATAATGTGTAAAAAATTTTTAATAACAATAATTGGAAAAAGAAATGATATGTTTTTTTTTTATTAATAGTTTTTGTATTATTATATATATATTACGATGATATTCATAATTTGTTTGAATATTTTGTGTTAAATACATCACACTCGAGTATTTTAATTTTTTATGATATATTTTAACCGACATTCAACGTTAAAATAAATAAATTATTTTTTAAATTTATTTTAATGTTAAATTTATCGTATTTAGAGAGAGAGAAATATTGCGTTATTATAGTACCTGCTATGATTAATTCTGATTAACAATTTTTTTTTTTTATTTTATATATGTTATTGGTGCGAGTATAATAATTTTAATAATATATATGATAAATTCCTTATGCGTGCGCTGGGTAATTGATATTGTGCATACAATTTTTTTTTTGGTCTGATAATGGTAAATGTATATATGATTAATCTGTTCAATTTTCCGTAAAAATTACATATGCTTATAATAATATTGTAATTGACATACTTTTGAGTATTATAATTAACTTGTTTTATTAGGTATGCGTTCTCTATTCGATAATTATATATATATATATAATGTATTTGTAATAAGATTATTTATATAGTTATTATTTAGTAATTTTAATTTTTGATTTTATAAAAAGAAAATATTTTTGCATGGCATTGCGATATGAATTCGATAATAGACGTTTTTTTTTATATTAAAATATAACTTTTGGTGTAATCGCGTTTTAACAGCGCATAATTTCATTGTAACAAAAATTTATAGTTTTTTTTATAGAACTTTCCATTAAAAAAAATACAAAAATTGGTTGAGCAATTTCGCTGTAATGAATTCCGTTGATTGTAACCAATTAGTTGTACCATAAATGTGACGCCATCATCATTTGTTTTAAAAACATTGACTAATAATGTCACAATTCCATTTAATAGTAAATTTTTCTAGATGCTCAGCAATTGTTGAATTTGTAATAGATTTCGTTCACCTCAAAATGCTATAATTTTGCTTGTTTTAACTAAGTCTTTCATCTTTAACACCAAATTTGTCACTATAAAGATAATTTTTTTTCCCAATATTATGAGTAATTTTTTGATAAATGATTTCTATATCTGAAAACCTGACAATCTTTTGTTAATGCGTTCACGAAAAAATGTTATATAGAAAAAAAAAAAGTTCTTATTAATCAAAATCGATTTTACTAAATTGAATCCCGGTTGAAAATTTGCACAAATCGTATGCAGATAATCAACTCATAAAAAATATGATATTAATTTACTTAAAACAAGTACATTGCTATAATAATGTAAGTCAGTAAACTACATATCTATATATTATATTATATATATTATATATATATAAAGACAATTCGATATACATCTTTTATTTAATTAAATAAGAAGGTGTGTATATATAAAAAGATTCATTTTTATAAAAATTGTATAAATCTATATATATATATAAATAAACCAAAGTAATTGCTATAGAATCAAATATATATAATAAGCAAGCACATGATTAAAAACAGAAGTACAATAAAAATTATTATAATATTAACAAATCTTGTTTTTTTTCTTCAATATTCAGGTGAAAAACCACACGTGTGTTTGGTGTGCGGTAAAGGTTTCAGTACATCAAGTTCATTAAATACACATAGACGAATACATTCTGGAGAGAAACCTCATCAATGTCAAGTTTGTGGGAAACGTTTTACAGCCAGCTCAAATTTATATTATCATCGTATGACACATATAAAGGTATGTATACATATTTACTATACACAATATAAAACGTAATATATATACAATATATATGAATATATTTTATTTATTATTATCATCATCTCTACCTACAGTTTTACAATCATATTGTTGTCAGTAATTCATTACATTATTATAAAATATATTGTCATATAATTATGTATATAGTTGTTTTTTTTTCATTTGATGTCATATTGTTTATACATCCATAACCCATAAATAAATACACATACAGTTTTTATATGATGAAGAAAAAAAAAACGATAATGTTTCATCGTCTTATATAATAATAATAATAATATTGTTACTTTTATATGTATATAGACATATAGTTGGTTATAATAACAAACATTCAAATAAATAAATATTGTGTGAAATTATATTATATTTATATATATTTTTTTTTATTTTCTGCGTAATTATACATTATGAGAAATATATTTACTTATTTGCAGATATATATAAATATAGATTTTATACATAAATATATGATGGTTTAAAGAAATAAAGTTCCCTTTTTTCCATATAATATTCATAATTTTTTAAGAACCATTTCTTTAAATGAATTCTCACACATTTATCGCCGCCGCGTCTAAACAAGAAACCCATTGTGTTCAACCAGGTATATCCATCCAATATCTTAACGTTGACTATGTATACATATATATATATACAAATAGTTCTTATAAAGTCTATCAAATAATGAAGAATATTACTTTATGATGTGTATTATTTTTATATGTATATATTTTAACAATTATAATTCTATAAAGATATTTTATTATCTTATATATGCATTTTTTTATATAGATTATGGTATTTATACATTCATATACATATTGCATTTGTCGACTATAACTCTGTGAATGTTTATCAACTTAATTAAATTTTCATAATGAACTTCTTACTTCTTTATAATATATATATTTTTTTTAATATAATATTATGTATTTTATACGCATATATTACGAAAACGATTCCGACCACAAAGACGCCATCGTGAGATATTTATTTATAATTTTCCCTTTTTAATTTATTTGTTTTTAAAAAGTGATATTAAATTATGAATATAAAACGCGAATATTTTATAATAAAATAATCTTAATGTTTTATTTGTTTAAATTATAGAACAAAATATTTTATATATAGTTTATGTTATGTCGTTTTCCATTGAATTTTTTTGATCTGTAGGGGAAAATCCAGATTTTTACCTTTCAATGGAACAAAATTAAAGATCGATTTTTTTTTGTCTTGATTTTATATTTATAAATAAACAATAACATATATTTTTATTTATGACAAGAAAAATATACAAAGTATTCTTTATATAAAAAAAATTTTTGTTTGAGAGTTTTACATTAATTGTATTGGTGTTAGTAAATATTGGGGTAAATCCAACTAAAAATCCAGATTTTTATTTTTTGATCTAAATCAAAAAAAAATTGATATTTTTCCTTCAATGGAAATATTGCTCTCAGATCAATTTTTTTTGATCTCAAAACACTTTTTTTTGGATCTAGATCAATTTTTTCTCTTCAATGGAAAACGACATTAGATGCTTTAAACCCCTAAAGAATTTTTTCATGAATTGTTATTAAAAAGTTAATCAGACATTCAGAAATTGATTTATTTATTCCAGTAATCATAAAATTCTAATACATCAAAGAATTTTTATGAATTATACCAACGCGTCCGAACCAATTTTCTATATTGTTGCTTCCAAAATTTGGCGTTTTTTATTGACGGTAAAAAAGATCTTTACGTGATAATAACAGAAAAACCTAAGAAATATTTCATGTCTTTCGTATAGTTATATAGTATTCGAATCTAATATATGACCTTAACGTTTTATCAGAAGTTAAGTTTTTATTTTTAATAATTACATAACAGATTCAGATCCGTGCTAATCTGACAACGGAAAAATATATATTGTTTTTATGAATATCATGTCATTAAATTGTTTTCGCTTTAATATACACAATTCTATAGATACATAAGCATTGTCCTCGGAGTGATACATTTAAATACATGTAAAACAAAAACTTGTAAAATAATAAATTTTCAATTAACAGCAAAATTAAAACATAAAAACACAACATTAATGACAACAAAAATAAACCACATGAAAAATATGTAAATTATCTGAAAAATTAACCTTTAAAAGGCACTTTTCAGCAAATCAGAAGAACAAAACTATTTATAAATAGCGAAATTACATAACAAAACAATTATATTTTTCTGAATATAAAATAAAATATATTTGCATATTTTTAAATTTTATTTTAAAATATAAAAATTTTAATATTATTTAGATTTATCTAAAATCTATTTAATTTTCAATGGTCGTAATGAAAAATGTTTTAAGATAAAATAACAAAACTATAACTAAAATTATTCAAAATTTTATCGAGAAATTGTCTAATATATAATAAACTTTTTTTTTTTTAACAACAATAATGATAAAATTCTCACAGTATATAAATATAGATTTATATCGAATATTATCGTCGTCATACATTTACCATATTTATTTTTTGTTTTTTAAATATATAACATCATAAATAATCTTTTTATTTATAAATATTTATATATTTAATTTAAAAATATATACATATACTGAATATAATAATACAAATAATTATGACATGCAAAGCAAAGCACCTTATATACATATGTATATATATACAGATTTTTTCTTCATGTTTATATACCTATATGAGATATGAAATAAATTGATAGTCAATTCAATTCATTTATTTATACTCGTCTATATAAACATTTTTATATATATAGGGAGTTTATAAACAATTTTTTTTCTTCAAATTGCAATTTGAAACAATAAAATTATATACTATTATTTATATATATATTTTTTGTTTGTCTTTTATACATATATAAACATATTATAATTGTAATTTTCATTTTTCATTTCGTTTTTTTTTTTTTTTTGTATATTGTCTAAGAAAAATTTAAGAAAAATTGTAGCACTTTAACAAAAAATATAATAATAATAATAATAATAAAAACAATTTTAATAATAAATTTAAATTATATATATATATGTTCATGTATACAAAAGAAAAATAAAAATGTTTTTTTTTTACTTAAAACTGTGGGAATTTCTGCATCGTTGGTTTCTTAAGGTCAATTTTTTTTTTTCATTTAATATATTCTGTTTTATAATATAATAAAACACAATACCTATTAACTAAATTTATGCACATTTATATATTTTATTACATATCCATTATTTATTTATATATGTTCTGTTCTATGTTGATGAAGGAAGGATTGACCATAAGATATTTAATTTAAAGATATGACATTGTGTTTGTGATTCCATGAAACAAATGTCTATATATATATATAAAAGAATAGAAATGATCATAAATAACAGTGGTAGCGAGCGCATCCTGGCTTATTATTATTTTATTTTTCTATTTGTGGAATAAAAGACACACAATACAAAAATAAAATAAATTTATATTAAATTCAAAAAATAAATATTTAATGGTTTTAGACCATATGAAATTATTTTTTTTTAACAAATTAAATTTGTTATATGTGAGAATGACAGAATAAAAATTTAAAAGCTATATAGAATTTTTTTTTAAATTGTATAGCTATATGATACAAATACGAAAAGGAAATTATTGTATTATTATTGAAAATTATCATATTGTGGGTTGAAATTGATTATTGTTTATTTTTTTTAATATATATTAAGAGATAGATAGATAAAGAGATATTTTTTTTTTAAAACATTATTTATAATTTTTTTATATACAAAAATTCGTCATTGTTTTCTTAATAATATTCAATTAAATAAATACATATAACTTTGTATTTGAAAATACAATTCAATATACAAATATTTAATTAATATTTAATAATGATAATAATAATAATAATTAATTAACAATTTTCTTTATAAACATAATTAATTTATATTAAAAAATTTTTGTTTTTAGGAAAAACCACATAAATGCGGATTATGTGCAAAATCATTTCCAACGCCCGGTGATCTGAAATCACATATGTACGTTCACAGTGGATCATGGCCATTTAAATGTCATATTTGTTCAAGAGGTTTTTCAAAACATACAAATTTAAAAAATCATCTGTTTTTACATACAGGTAAGTTTTTTTAATCGGGGTTATAAAGGGTGATTTTTTAAAAGCTATAGGAAAGTTTTTCAAAAAAAAAAAACACATAAAATTCAGAAAATTGCATGAAATCTTTATTTGAATCGATAGTACGGTCCATATAATTTAATGTTTGAAGATCATTTCATGTAAATGTTGACCTTGACTGCGCCTCAAGTGGTCCATCCAAATGGTTAGTCCAATTTTGGCATACTCTTTCGAACATTTCGGCCGGTATCTCATAAATAAATGCTTCAATCAGTTGTCTTCCAATGCGTCAATTGAAGCGGGCTTGTCTGTATAGACATGAGCTTTAACATAGCCCCACAAAAAATAGTCTAAAAGCGTTAAATCGCACGATCTAGGCGGCCAATTGACCGGTCCCGAACGTGAAATAAAATGTTCACCGAACTCGCCTCTCAATAAATCCATTGTTGCGCGTGCTGTGTGGCATGTGGCACCGTCTTGTTAAAACCACATGTCCTGCAAGTCAAGCTCTTGCATTTTGGGCAAAAAAAAGTTGGATTTCATCTCACGGTAGCGCTCACCATTCACAGTTACGTTACGATTCGCATCATCTTTGAAGAAGTACGGTCCAATGATGCCACCAGCCCATAAACAGCACCAAACTGTGACTTTTTCTGGATGCATTGGTAGCTGTTGCAATTCTTCTGGCTGATATTCACTCCAAAATCGACAATTCTGCTTATTTACGTACCCATTGAGCCAAAAATGAGTTTCGTCGCTGAACACAATTTCGTCGCGATGAACTTTATTAACAGAGCACGCATTTTGATAATAAAATTCAATAATTTGCAAGCGTTGTTCGTTTGTAAGACATATTCATGGTTAAATTATAGACCAAACTGAAGATGTTTGACAGTGAAACAAAACACGAAACGTGCGTCAGCTGTTTAAACCAGTGTTGCCAAAAAGATAATAGCTAAAAAATCACCCTTTATACGAGTTTTATTTGTCATGGTGTTCATTGACCTCTTTTATTTGATAGATTATTTTATTCCTTAGATTATTTACCTCTTTTATTCCTTAGATTGCTCCTAGAAGTTAAACTGATTCTTAAAAAGCAATAAAAACTAATTAAATGAAATAGAAAACACTTTTTCTGATACGATTTATTCAATAATTTGTTTCTCAATGTTTTGTAGTTCAAATCTTCAAATCCCGAAATCATATCGAAATTTATCAGAAATCATACAGAAATCAGACAGATTTAAAATAAGATTAAAGATCGGTACCCAACATTCTATTTTTATTTTTTGTATTATTAATAAATTATATTTCTTTCTTACAATAAAACAGTAAAACCTAACGTTTTATTTTTTTTTTACAATTTTTTAACTCAAATCCATATAGGTGACAAACCACATTCATGTGATTTATGCAGTAAAAAATTTGCATTAGCATGTAATTTAAGAGCACACATGAAAACGCATGAAGGTAATTATCATATATTTTATCTTTATAATTAAAAAAAAAAGAAGAACAATATTTAATTGTAGTTTCAACAAATCTATAAAATAGAAAAATATTCAATTATTATTATTTTAAATTTTTTCCTTATAAATAGGTGAACCACAAGAGAATTGCATAAGATGTGGTAAAATTTATATTATAACAAATGATATAAATAATAAAGGTGTATGTGGTAAATGTTTAGGTATACCACAAATATTACCATTTCGTTCATCAGGTGAATCGGACGAAGAAGAAGAAGATCTATCAAATGGTGAAACAGATTAAAAAAAAAAAAAACAGAAAATAAATAGATAAAATTTATATGAAATGATCTACGATGTTTTGCGATGCTCTGCATATATGAAATGTAAATATATTTTATTTATATGATTTTTAATTTGTTTTAAATTTTATTAATTATTATGCGATGAAACCAAATAGTAAATTTTGTATAATAAGGATTTTGAATTTAATTGTAAAATAATAATAATAATAGAAATGTATATTTTAATGAGTTTTATTTTATTATTATTGATATTATATATTTTTTTTACTATATTATTATTGATATTTATAAAATTTTCTTTTAATGGTTATTTCATTTATTTAATTTTTTTAATATGATTAATTTGTAAAAAATTTGAAAAAATGATTTAATAATGTTTTTGTAAATAAGTAAATTGTACCGTTTTCAAGTTTATAAATCGCGTTTTCTTTTCTCCCAATCACCCAATTATTATGAATCAAATAAAATTAATATTAATATTTTTCTTTTAAATGTATATGAAATGATTAATTATAATTAGATATTTTTCATTTATGTATGAAAAAAAACGTAAATATATTATTTATAACACATAACAACAGGAAACGAATGTTAGGATAAAAAAAAAAGTATATGTAATTGAAAAATTTTCGCTGTTTAAATTCATTTAAATCAAATTTAAATGATTTTATGTTTGTTCAACGAAGCAAATTCATAAATATTCAATATATTATAATTTTATTATTGGTGACATTTAAAAAAAAAAATTTTTTATTTTTGTTAATACACAAATCATTCAAAAAAAAAAAAAAAAAAACATAATATTAAAACTAAATTGTATTTTTCACAAACGAGTTTTTATTTTATTTTTTTTTTTGTTCTCCAAAAAATCATTCACATCTTATATAAAAACATTGTTAAAAACAACAAAGTTAATAAATGAATTTTTTTTTAACGAATTACATTTCTTATATAAACCAAAAACAAAAAAAAAAAGAACTAAAACAATGTCTGCGATAGAGTTTACAAAAAAATAATAAAAGCACACACAACAAACGATCACATATAAATAAGTATATAACAAATAAATTTACTTGTGGACCATTCGTCATTTTATTATACATATACAATATATAATATCTCATAAAATTTGAATTATGAAATTTATTAAAATTTTAAAAGATTAAACTTTGATATTGTCACATTTCAAATATATTTATCGACACAAAATATATATATATATATTTATATATCGATCGAGACAAAATTTATCAATTGGAAATATTCAATCAGACACCTATATATGTTTTTCTTTTATATATTGTATATATGTTTTATGAATTAATCTTATAAATAATATATATAGCTGAATTTTGTGAGTGTGTTTTTTTTTTTGGTTTTTGCTTTGAATTAATTACATATATATTCTGTTATATGATATTATTTTTATTTTGTGCATGTTGATTTTTTTTTTTTTTGCTGTACTGTTTGAACAGAGAAAATTTAATTAATTAGTTGTCCAAGATAAATTGTTTATATATATATATATATATATTGATATTGTATATGTGATTTATAATAATATAGATTTTCGATGTTATTTTCCAATTTTGAAATATTTTTTTTAATAATTTATATGCTCGAAATTTAATTGACATCAATTATAAATTTTTTTTAAATTATAATTTTGTCCTATTAACTGTAATGTATATATATTATATATTCAAATAATGGACAGAAACACAACAATTGTAATAAACAAAATTACGTGGTTGTTGTGAAAAACAAAAACAAAAAAATCTATTTAGAAAATTATCAAAATATGTTTATTATTTTTTTTATATATATTATATATACATTTTATTTTCATCGTATTTCGTTTTCTTATTACGATTTAAATATTTATTTTTTTTTGATTTATTATTCAGTTCAATGATTTGATATTTGAATTTAATATTTTTTAAAACTTATTAATTTTTTTTTTTTTCAAATAATTGAATGCATATGATTATAGAAAATTATAACTGTCTTTCACCATATTCGCACTGTACAGATATATACCTGCGAGAGAGATCTGCTATACAACAAATATGTAAATTAATCTTTAAAAAAAAAAAAATGTAACATTTTGTTTATAATGAATATATATTTATGTTACTTTTCCAAATGATGAAAATGATGTGGTGTTTATTTATATATAGATACTTTTTTTTTTTTACTTTTAATTACATATTCGTTTTCAAGTGAAAGATTATATATTTATTATTAAGACATATATGTAATATTTTCATTACGCATATATGGATATATAAATAATAAATAAGTACACATGATATTTTTGTAATGGTATGAAATTAAAAAATTAATTTAAATATTTTTCTTATTTCATTTAATTAAATTTTTGAGTACCTTCATTTTATACATCTCAAGTCAATCAAAACAGTAAGCGGATACCAAAATTAGTTGAAAAACAAAAAAAAAAAAACAAAATAAAAAGAAAAATTCTAGAAATAAATTCTCATAAATCGTGTTTATATCTTGCGTTGTATTGGAATATGTGGTATATATCACCTTTTAAAACATTTATAACTGTGTATAGATAAATGTATTTAATCCAAATTCTTTCTGATAGAAACATATACTTTGTATATATCTGTAATTTATCTATAGACGAAGTAAAAAAATCATAATATGAATGTCATATAGATTAAACAAAAATGATTTAAAAATTATTTACCATATATATAATTTATTCATTAAAATTAAAATATGTATTGCGGCTAATATAAGCGTGGTATTAAAAATTTATTTATTATAACATTTGTTATTGCCTATATATATATATATTTCTATATGGATATGAATGCCATAGATATCAATTCTTTATATACATAATGTATAGTACATCGCCATTTTAAATAGGTATTTTTTAAATTTAAATATGATGCGAATTTCTAAAAATTTAATTATAAAATATATAAAGAAAAAAAAATTCAATTAATTGAAATGAAAATAATATAAGATGTGATAATTGGCATTCCATGCCAGAAGAAGTTCCGTTGAGAATTTCTATAATAAAATGGAAATATTTTTCTTTCGAACTTACAATACGGATATATTTTGGATTTTTCGATTGGCAAATAATTCAAAATTTCAATATGTTACTCTACAGAAATTTCTTTCAATAATATGCACTAAATTTTCTACTCACGAATTATATATACAATTCTGTCTGTTTGACTTATTAAATATTCAAATAAAAAAAAATAAATTGGGTTCTATCACCCTCAATCTGATTTTAGCGTCCAACAACAGCCTTCTGTTGTTAGTTTCTTAATTTGCGCCTTTTACGGTGTCGGTAATTAGCCGTACGACCAACCGCGAGCGGAAAATACAACTCTGTGTTAAAATTCAGATTCGAAAAATAACCGAAAACACAAAACATATTTTATCCGTTCAGTAGGATTCGAACCCACGACCCCAAAATTTCGTTAAAATTTTAGGTTGGCATTTTTAACATTTACACCACAGAGTTGTATATAAATATTAAAATAACACAATTTAATTTATATTCTTGAAGTTTTGATCTATATAGCAGATCCACTTACATGAGAAATACCAAGAAAACAGAACAATATCCTATATATTAATTATACGATAAATATTAATTTTTAATCTGTAATTAATATATTGAGTTCCATTTTACGCAATATATACAATATAAATCTAATTAATAAATACATAAATATGCGGATAACGTATAATTTTGTTATAATAAATAATTGTTACATGACTACATAAATTTAAAAATTTACCTTCACAATCACAATCCGTAATTTATTCAATAGAGTTTTCTTTGATTTTATAATAAAACTATATACAATATATAATAAAACTTTATATACATAAAGTTATCTCATTAATTTATAATTACATATCATGGATCAATTAAATATATAAATTAAAAAAAAACAATATCATAATATATAAAATTTTATCATAACTCATATATAAAATATTCATATAGTTAATATTTTATTGATCATAAAAATCAAGTTGTTTGAACAAACCCCTCTCGTAAAAAATACTTTTATTTATATCACATAAACAAACATATAAAAAATATTAATTTTATTTATTATATTTAATGTTTGTTATATATTAATATAAAAAATAAATACAATTTTTTTTTTGTTTTTGTTTTTAATGAATTAAAATTTATATATATTTTATTTTAGATTATTATTAAGATATTCCTTATTTTTTCATTAAATTTTATTTTATATTAACACACAAACAAAAAAAAATTAAAATTATTATCACTCAGAAAAGCACAAATATCGTTTCTTATTTTTTTTTTATTTTATATGATGCACTTAAATTTAAATTTTTTATATTTTTTTATTACATTATATATTATCCATTTTGATTGATAATTTTTTAATTAGTTAATGCTATTATTGTTTTTAATTATTTGTTTAAAAAAAAATTTATATATAAGCGACTTTGTATAAAATATTATTAAAAAAAAAAATCTAGTCAAATTTATATGCGTTAATATTTTTAATTTTAATTTTCAAATTTAATTTATTATATATATTTTTATATATTAAAAAATTAATTGATGATCGATCATATACATACATTAATAAAATAAAATTAACAATAATAAATAATAATTAAAGTTAAATATTATATATTTTCATAATTTATTTTAATTAAAGTTTTTAAACAAAAAAGAAAATAAGAGTTTTTTTTTTTATTCTTCTATAACTTTTATGTGTTTTCCAGTATTTTATTATTTATATGTGTGTTTGTGTGAGGTTTTTTTATTTTTTTAAATATATATTATTTAATTATTAATTATTATAAATAAAATAATCAAAATATAATTTAATTCAAAAGAAATAAATATATGGAATTTTTAAGAAAAAAAAAAAAAAATGTTTATTTAATTTATTTTTATTTTATACTTTTCCCTTTCGAATTATCTTCCAATGGAAAATCAAATTTGCATGGCTGATGATGAACGTTGTTTAAAATATCATTGTTTTGGAATCCTCGACATATATCTCTTTGAATATAGCTATAATGAAAATCATATTCTTTGTTACTTAGGAATGACATTTGAGACGTGTTGTGGAATGATGTAAGGAAAATGTTGAATTAAATATAAATTTTAACGTGCGATAAATTTTTATATATATTAACAAAACAATAATCAAGAACAAAACAAAACCATAATAGTGATAATATTGAAATGAAGAATTCGATGTGTCCAATGTCCTATTTAATAAGAAGTGATGCGATTTTATATAATCTACGGTAAACATGAAAAAATATACTCAAAACAAAATGGACAATATGCGGTGAATGTATGTAAATGGAAATTTTTATGAAAATTAAATGAATTTCGTTTTATTGAAATAGTTATGTTCTGCATTAGAAATACAATCAACTCGTTATAAATATGTGATTCTCTGAGTCGAAAATCCGTTTATCAATAAATGTCAGATAAACAGAAAAAATGTTGGATATCTTCCTTTCGGTTGGAATCGAACCCACAACCAGAAAATTTTGTCTGCATTATATATTCCACAAATATATATTCTTTTAATAATGTGATAAATTTTGAAACATTTTAGAAATTCTGTCTCTAGTAGCAAAAAAAAAAAAAAAAAAATAGAAAACTAAATATTCTATAATGAAAAAGTGGCATAAATTTCTAATTTTTTTTTTGTAATATAAATACTCACGGCATAATTATTCAAAAATGTTTAATATCATTAATAAATAATGAATTACAATAAAACATAAACTAAACGGTATATAACCATTTAACCATAAAAACTATTTGATAATTTTTTAAAAATTATTCAAATATCCACATAAAATAAAGCATGATTTTTTTTCATTATATTACGGGTATGAATTAAAAATCCGGATTTAGATAACAGATGGCGCAATTAGCGTTGAGTGTATTGCAACACACAGCGGCCATTTCCTTATTTTTTGTCTGTCATTAGGCTATAAATTTCAGTATATGTCATTTCATTGAAGTGTAAACAACAAAGCTTTTTTTTGCTTCGAATATGTCGAAACACATGCCTGAAAAAGTTGTTTTGGGAGGAAGCTGCAGAAAGTTATCGTTTGTTGGTAGTAGCTTATGCTGGACATGCTCCAGCTCAAGCAACTTGTGAACGATGGTTTGTACGCTTCCGAAATGGTAATTTTGACTTGGAAGACAAAGAACGGCCAGGTCAGCCAAGAAAAATTTGAAGACGAAGAATTGCAAGTGTTATTGGATCGGAAAATTCGTGTAGAACGCAACATGAATTTTCAACGGCGTTGAATGTCGACCTAACAACCATTGGCAAACGTTTACATTTTGTTATACAAATAAATGCCATTTTCAAGCCAAAACATCCGCATTTTTAATTCCTACACCTAATATAACCATCATAAATTAATATTTAATATAAATAATTTGACTAGGCGTAATATTTTTTGTTAAAAAATATTCATATTATATAAATATAATTATACTCACATTATAGGTATATCTATTGTACAAATAAAAATTCCGCTTACGCTTAATATATAATAATATTTATAGCAAAAATATAAATAATAGACATACTATTTACTTGAACCATGTATATTTATATCTATATCTATACAAAATATAGAAAGACTTTACTCATCTTTTTATAAAGTAATTTTTAAAAATTATATACATATATATATAGAATGAAATAAAAGTATTTGAATTTTTAATATTTTTTGTTTGCCCATTTTATTTTAGAAAATATTAAAGGTGGTCTATTTGTTTGGATAAAAGCGCTTAATATATTTGAAATAAAATGAAGAGAAGAAGAAAAAAATAACATTCATTACTATATATTTGAATTATTTACAATGCACAAAAACCATAATGAATGTGTAATATATGATGTTTATTTATTTTTTTTTAGAAACAAAACAAAAAAGTACTAAAAGAAAAACTTTAAAACAGAGTCTATGTAATTAATGTGTCCAAACATTTGTATATTTATACACATATATATAAATTGATATGATCGCATCGCGCTCATCTATACATATACCATATATATATATATATATGATATATAACTTTATTTTATATAATTTAAATAATAAATTTAAAAATACATTACAAATACGTATATATATATTTAAGTAAGTATATATTTATTTTATTTAAATCGCTAATTTATACTTTGAATATCGCATATATATACTATATGGAAAGGTATAATATATATAAGAAAAAAATTTAAACATTAAAATATAAATTTATATAAAAACATATATGAAACAAGTTATATATCGCCGTTTTATAATTTATATATTATTATTTTATTTTACTTTATACCAAATGGACTCAAAGAAGTAAAAATATACATTAAACATTGGTATTATTATATATTTATATATATATACGTAATACGCAATGTATAAATGTATAAAATTATATATATATATGTGATTGATATATTATTATTATTTTGATATCTGAATATGATCGATTAATAAAAAAATTGTTCATGCCATATTTGAAATAAGATTTCCGTTTAATTATAATGTTTTTTGTGCTTCTATATAGATATATATATATTAAAACCAATATCATATACTTTTATATTTACAATGAAATTTATATTTATTGTATATACATATATTTTTAATGTTATTCGATGATATAAAATATATAATTATATATTAACCCTCATGGCGACCGTTGCGATGCTTTCTAAAAAGAATATAAAACACTTTCTATGTATGAGATTTTTGGTAAGTTCTTATAAATCTAAATGTTAATTGGACAAGTTTTTTTTCACCCATCGTCCCTACTATTACATAATTACATAATTGATAGGACATGATAACTTTTGAATCGATTGTTAGTGATTGCCCGATGTTATTAAAAAAAAATGTGAACTTATTTTTGTGATGAAAATGAATATAAAAAAACATTTTAGTTAAGACAGCCATGTGTCATCTTTTACGGATTACAATCATCTATTTCAGCTCTCTGTCATCTTTAAAAAAAAACAGTCATCTATGTGTCATCTTTTTTAAAAATATATCATCTTTGTCATCTTTTTTAGTTAATTATTTTTCGTTGGGTGAAATATTGCATCATTTTGAAAAAAACTCAATTCCGGTTATGGAAACTGTTAAGCTTATTCAAATAGCTTTCAGTTTACCTGGAACAAATGCATCAGTTGAACGAATATTTTAAAGTTTACATATAAAAGTTGCGTTCTATTCAATTACCAGGAGTAGGTAGGAGTAGATTAGAGTAGAAAAAATCTAGTATTTTCTACGCCGAACTACTCCGTACTATAGGAAAGAGTAGTTCGGAGTAGAAAACATCTACTCTTACCTACTCTTACCTACTCCTGGTAATTGAATGGAACGCGACTAAAAGGAAGCAATAATACTTTTCATTTTATTTAAATAAATAATAAAAAGTCATTTTTTATGCATAAACACAGTTTTTTTTTAAATTGTCATCTTTTTTTTTGTTTAAAATCTGGTCGGCTTATTTTAGTTCAAGATCTTATTATGGATTACGTTTAATGATTTATTTTTTCGTGCTTAAGATAATAATTAAATCGGAAAAGATTAAAAAAAAATAATGAACGCTTTTTAATTAAAGTGGATGTAGTTGGTCGTACGTCTAATTACGGACTTTATAAAAACAATAAATTATTTGAAATCATCAATAGTTGAATGTATTCGGATGTTAAAACTTAAATCTTCGGTTATAAGCTCCAATAGTTTTTAAGCATGAAGATAAAATAATTGACATAACAGCCGATAATCGAATTTTCTTTAAATTTCTTTATCAAATTTGATTATAACTAACAACTAATTAAGGTATACCACGATTACTATAACCGATGAGGGTTAAACAAAATTTTAATAAGAAATATTATATTACAAGTATAAAAGAAAATAAAGTGATACATTGGTAAAAATTATAATGTAAAGACAGATTTAACAGACGATGATGATGATGATGATGATGATCATGATGATAATAATTCAAAATTTATTCTAAAATCTGCATCATCATATATCATTCATCTGTATAAGCATAAGCAATCGAAAAATGTATATATAAAAAAAATATTCATTGATTATTATTAATATTTATAAACTCTGAAAATGTATTAATTCTGTTTTTCATTCTTAAGTTTAACTAGTTATATATGTATTTGATTAATATTTTTAATAAGAAATATATATTATAAATAGACTAACAATGAATACATTTAATTTTTTTTTTAAATATATATAGATCATCTCAATATGTATTATATTATGTATATATTATTAGAAAAAAGCAAACCCATTGCAGAATAATATTTATTTTCATTTATAATATGCGCTTCTTATAGTTTAAATACATCATCATATATATCTAAATAAATATGTATATATATATATCTAGTTAACAGAAAACTAATTATAAATAAATTTATCAAAGTATTTAATCATTTTTCTAATATATAATGTTACGCATATACTTTTTTATTTCAGTTGTATATCTAAAATGAGAGAAAATCATAGCATTTCTTATTGTATATATATATATATTCTTTACAATCAATATATTTTTAAGATTATAATAAGTATATATTTTATATTTTAATAACAATATAATAAAATAAGAGATTGTTAGAATTGATATTTATTATTATTATTATTACAAAGATATACGCAGTACAGTATGAATGTGAACTATTGTTACACATATAAATATGCAGTATTGAATAGGATGTAAAAGGTGTTAAAATTATATCTATACTACTAAAAATTTTTTATATATTACAATTTCTACAAGAAGTATATTTATAAATAATAATAATAATCTTATATTAACGATCTCACGTATGTATATTTAAAAAAAAAAACAAAATTAAAATAGATATTATACATATATAATTATACAATGTAATCCGATAAATAAATTTATGAATATACATATATCGATATAAACCGCGTGTACTTTTATTCTATATATCTATGTATATATTATAAAATATAAAAGGTTCAAACTTTTACAATATATTATATTTAATATTTTGGATTTTTTTTTCGATAAAATTATATAAAAACAATGTATATAAAACAAACGTATAAATATTGTTATATTATAATTTAAAAATTTCAATATTAACCGTTCATTATTTAATTTTTTTTCAAATGAGGGGAATGAAGAAAAAAAAATATACGTACATTGTTAATATACCAACTCTGATGAAAGTAGAACATCATCTACTATTCCATAAGGTGTATATAACCAAAACCTCTTTAACATATTATAGATTCTATTTATTAACCCATATCATAATAAATGACAGAAAACAGGTCTATTTATTAAATTGTATGTATATATTTTGATATAAATTAAAATAATGGTAAATAAAAACACGCGAAATCAAAATGTTTCGAATGATCAAGTATACATTTTTTTTTGGAAACAATAAGAAAACATTTTTTTTGCTTCTTCTTATATGAAAATCATAAACATTTCTAATAAGTTTATATAAACACGTTCAGGTTCATCGTCTTTAGTTATGAAAATTCGAAAATATTTATTATATATACATAATATTTTAAATACTTTTCTATTTTACCTGTAATTATTATAAGAATTCTATAAATTTTCATGTGTTTTCTATAACTTAACAAATGTGAATAAGGTGAATAATAACAAAAGAAAAACGAGTATTAATAAAATAGTAATATTATTATTATGAAGATCCCTGCCTAAATAATCTAAAAAATTAATGAATTTGTAAAAATAAAACAGAAAAGTTCGTCGCTTAAATGTCTTTTATATTATTAAAGTACGTATTTAAAATGTATAACTTCAAAATGCATCCACACATTTCCTCCAATTTTCTACAACAAATTTATTTATATTACTGATACTGATTTAATTAAAATAATATAATACCAATAATAAAATTTACATCTATATATAAATAAAGAATTTTACCGCAATTAATGTCATATTTAAATGTATCTGCGAATTATAAATACACAATAAAATTTAATATGCAAAACATTGGATAAAAATTATTTGAAAAAAAAAACTTGTACATCTTCATATACATATACAATATAATAGATATCGCAAATACTCATTTAATTATAAACTTAACTGTTCAATATCGATATTGAATTTATTGATCCAGTTTTAGAAAATTATTATAAATAGATAATTTTCATCCACATACATATAATTATCTATATCTTTTTTATTCATTTACGATATACAGAAAATATACTTTTCAATAACAAAAACAAAAATTAATAAATAAATAAAAATCTATAACATATAAATTATATAAAATAGATAAAATTTAATATCATAAATAAATATGGGAATGAACTGCGAACGGAATGTATAAATTAATATTAAATGCAAATTAGATATATATATATAAATTTTGTATTAAGTTATATTGCATATTTTTTAATACGATGAACAATTCGCAGTATATACCATTTCTAATTGCCATATATAATATAAGATAAATTATAGTTTCCTATGCGGGATATAAATTTTTCTATATTGTAAAATTAGAAGTTCGGTTCTACTAATAATTCAATACTTCCGTCGAATTGCTGTATTTTTATGTTTCCATAATCTTCAGATACATACTGATTTAAACTTTTATAACTTTTGTTTGATGGTACAATATGAATTTTACACCTGCATTATATTTAACGCCTTAAAACGGATCTATAAAATTTGATATAAAATTGTTTAGTTCACGTTAAAATGTGCAACACTCTATAAAAGTGTATTATTGTATATATAATTTGTGAACGGGATGCTTTCAAATTATATATATAATAAACATATATTATAGTATAACCGTAATAATAACAAACGAATCGCTATATTGATTTTAAGGTTTCTTTCTTTTAACCGATTTTGAATATAATAGAAAGTGTTTACAAAAAAATATCTTTCTTCTATATATATATATATAAGGAATCTTTTTTTTTAATAATTGATTTTGAAGATTTATTCCCTTTTAAATAGTGTAACGTAATCACTTCAGAATAATAATATCTGACCACGCCGTTTTCCTATACCGTTTAAAGAAATTTCCATATTTACAAAACTCTCAAAAACTTGATTGGGGGTGTTAAAAACGCATCATTGCGGTTATACTGTATTTATTGGTATACATATATGAACACTCTATTGTATAATTGTGTATCTTTATACTATACGTACTATTAATTACATTTTGTTATGTATATATTATTTCTGTGATGTTGATCACCGGATGTATAGATTATTAATTTTTATAAATAAATGCAATACATATATTTATGTTTTTTTAATTCCATATATAATATATATTTTAATACCTGCTATATATATTAACTTTTTTATATATTGTATATATATATTATTACTGATCTGATAAACATAAATACATGTATATAAAAGATTTGTATTTTTCATTTATTATATATATGTGTTGCTTTATGTATATATTTCTATCTCGACTATATTGTAATTATTATTATATTGGTATATCTATACTGTGCGAAATTTTGTACAGAGTTTATTATAATATATATATATAGATTATTGTGTAATATTTTTATATACATAATATAGAATTTATTTTGTAATACACATTTTTATTTTGTAAAATTCTTTTATATTGAATAAATTATAAGTTAATAATAAATTATATTGGTGTTTTGCGTAACATTTAATATTAAAAAAAAAGAAAAAAACAAATTACATTTAAACAAATAATTACTTCTAAGAATTTAAAATTTATTTGTTTTTATATTTATGGTTTTTAATTTTTTTATCTACATGTATACAGTGTGTCTCAGCTAACGCTATCCAGCCAAGATCTTTGAAACCAGTGGAGTTATCACTAATATGATGTTAGACGACCCCCACTGGATTCCATTTGGCTACATTTTTATGTTAACCCCTTCCTCCCCACGTTAACCCTCATATGCTCAATGGATGTCAACTTTGGAAAATCAAATGTAAACCTATACTTTTTTTCACCCATTTTGAAGAGCGTGAAGAGTAGTTAAAAATATATTATAATATGCGGGTGTCCCATGGGGAATTTTTCCACAAATGGGGATTGTCCATCTTATGGAAAATGTACGAAAACTCACTAAATCTCTATGAAAACATGTGTTGTGATTGCATGCAAAAATCAAAATTTCAATTTTTGTCCTTAAAAAGGGGGCGTGGGGGCTTTGGGTGTTTGGACACCCCCCTTAATTTTCAACGTAGAACAATTTTCTAATACATCACAACACATGTGTTCATAGAGATTTAGCGAGTTTTCCCCCCGAGAATTAGCAAATTCCCCATGGGACCTCCACATATTATTATATTTTTTTTAACTACTCATCACGCTCTTCAAAATAGGCGAAAAAAAAGTATGGGTTTACATTTGATTCTCCAAAATTGGTATCCATTAAGCACATAAGGGTTAACGTGGGGAGGATAGGGTTAACATAAAAATGTTGCCAAATGGAATCCAGTGGGGGTCCTCAAACATCATATTAGTCATAACTCCACTGGTTTCGAAGATATGGGCTGGATAGCGTTAGCTGGGACACACTGTATATTATAAAATAACATGGTGAATGTATTTAAAATCAAAACAGAAACATTTATATTTTGTTAAAATAATTATATTTTCTATTTAAATACTGATATTATAAAATTTTAATAATACTATATCGAGTAATTAACTAAAAATTAAACATTTTTCTTAATTAATTTGATTGATTTTTAGTTCATAACAACTATATAATAAAAAAAACAATATTTGAATATTTATTATTAAATTATCCTTTATATATATAGATTGTGTTCAATACAAAATATCTTTAAATTATTCAATATATTATAAAACATACAATCTGAGTAATAGATGGTTTTATGAATTGCCATAATAAAAACAATATTACTGTATGCGGTAAATCGGTAAATAAATAATATGCGCGTCTATCGGAATATATTATATATACATTTCCTTTCCATATATGCTTTTCTTTATGCAATTATGCAAAACCATATAAGGTAAACAAACAAACGCACCCATTCATTCAAATGTATATAAAACTATATATATTTGGTGAAATTGTTTCAGTAAATCAACAATTTTATTTATTATTTAAAATTTATTTATACTTCTTTTTATACAAAAAAATATAAATTTATGTATATATGATTCTTTCTATATATACTTATATTATAGTATATAACTAAAAGCAATAGAATATTTATATCGCAACAATAAAACCAAGAATAAAAATAATAATTATTATATTATTATTACTATTACATCTACTTGATGTGCGCGAATTTCTAAATAACATTATTCTATATGCACTTTACTATACACATACCACCACATAAGGAAGTGCAAAGTTATAAAATTAAAATTATCACAGGTTGGTCTTGTTATTATTTTATATACATACATACATATATTTATATTGCTTATAAATAAACTATATTTTTTTTTTCTGTAAATTGATGTGAATTAAATTATATCGATTAAATCATCTCATCTTGTACGTGTAAACGTGCGTTGTTTATAATCCGCAGCATAGAATATAATGTATACTTAAAAATGTTGAATATATCTTATACGATTGTACGATATATTTTCTTAATCTTTTATTTTATGTATAATGACAACTTGGATTTTCTTTCATTTTTTTTTTTGCAACGTTGTTTTATCAACTTTTATTGCCTTTATATTATTATGTTATTATTATTTTAAATTATACACACAGAATAACTATTATTCTGGTTCGATTTGTTTTTGTATAATTTTATTCTATTTTTGGATCTCAAACTTGCAAACTTGCAATTCAATCGGAATTATATAATTAATATTATAAATAGAATTCAAAATTGCTGCTAAAATTCAAAATTTAGATTTCATTCTAATTTTCCATATATATTGATACTAAAATATTTTTAAATAATCTTCATTATACCGTTATGAAACTATTGTTTTTTCTATTTACAAGTTTATAGAAATATATCCCTGAGATATAATAATAAGAAAATTCAGATTTCATAATGACATTATGAAATGAACTTCCTTAATATAATGATAATTTCATTTTGTTTGCAAGCAAAATAAAAAAGAAAAGGTTCGTCGCTTAGATGTCTTTTGACTTTTTTTAATACTAAATACAAATCCTTGATTTTTTTTTCTCGAATTCTACCCATCGATTATTCAATTCAATCTCAATTTATACATAAAAATTGTATATAAATAGAAAATTGATAAAATAATCACCCGCTGTTGTGGAAGAGATGAAATGAATTAAAATGATCACAAAACTTTGTATTTTGTACATATTTTGATACTAAAATGTTGATGAAATTTTAAATTGTATTATTTATCCAAAAGCGATATAAACCAAAATATATATATTTAACAAAAATAAAATTCAATTAAATTCATTAATATATATATATATATATATATATTCATATAATACAAATAATGTTAATATATTTATTATGAGAATATAAAAAGAAGACATATAAAATAATAAAATTAAAAATTTTAATTTTTATTGTGTTATTTATTGGTTTTTTTTTTTTTTTTATAACCAAAACTATAAATATCTTCTTTAAATTTTATTTGTTAATTTGAATCGTGTATAAAAGTGGCTGAAATAATATGGTATATATATATATATATACTATAATAAATAATTATATATCTACAATACAAAGATATAACATTTCCTTTTATATATATATACCAATAATATAATATAATAAGATTATTTAAATATTACCATTTTTTTTATATGATCGCGGTCGTATAAAATATATAATATATTTATTTTTTTATAAAAGGTAATTATCTCATCAGTTGTATAATAAAATTAATTGTAATTTTATATATTTTAATGTGTTCTTTACTGTTTTTGTATTTCGTCGTATAGTCGTTGCTGTTGTTATTGTTATGGACCATTTATATATATATATATATATATATATTATAATGAATGATATGATATTATACGACTATGTTAGATGATGAAGATGATATTGAAAATACGATGAAGAAATAAAAATATTTATTATTATGTTTTTTTTTTTTTTGTGTTTATATTTCTTTCTATATATACAAATTGTGTCCATAAATATATATATATAAAGATTTAAACATTCAAAATAAATTATATTATTTTTTTTATTTTTATGTGTTCAAATTATAAAATGTGGCGAACCAGACAGAGTTTTGTGTATTTTAGTGTATATATAAATGAAGAAAATATGTACAATATATAAAATGTATTTAGTTTTTTTTTGTAAAATCGCGTGTATACATAAAACTTATGGAAAATGAAATGTATTAAATAATTCTATTTCTGATATTTAATTCTTCTTGCGATCTATAATTTATATATGTATACATATAGAATATATAAAATCTTCCTACAATAAAACAAAAAGAAAAAAAAAATACGGCGCCAGATAATGAATTTATATCTCAACAATATATATTTTAACGAATACACAAAAATTAAATAGATATACAATATATAAATAGGGTATTTATTACTTTGTTTTTTGTTTTTTTTTTATTTATGGTGATCATCACATAAACGAATGACTACTTTATATAATTTCTATATATATAAAAATTACAGAAACATTCTTGATCTTAATCACAATTTAAATATATATGTATATAATATGATATATAAATGTAATTTAAACTTTAAGAAATCAGATATTTATTATAAATACATTTATTTTTTTTGTTGTTATAGACAAGCGTAAACGCTTTATTATATTTGTTTTAATTTGGGGTTTGACAAGTACCTATATATATATATATATAGGTAACTGTGAATAAATGTAATAAAATCTGGGTAAATTTATAAAAATTCCAATGATTTGATAAACTGATAAATATGTCATTTTCTTATTATCGATATCGATATTTATTAAAGTAGATTATGCGGTTTGTAAAACTTTCGTATGGTTTATAAAATAAAATCTATATATAGGTGAGAATTTCATATACAGAGATCTCTTTATGGTCGCTTTTTATTATACACTAAAAATATATTATGAATATTTTCCCTTTTTTTCGTGATATCTTCCTTTTCCCGTGATAGAAAACACCAGAAAATTATAGAGCTCCCAAAATTCTTATTCATTTAGATTATCTAACGATCTTTATTAAAATCGACAGATTTTTCATCATTGACTTATATATATTACGTGTAAGAATTAAAAATGCGGATTTAGGCGCAACTGGCGTTCAGTGTATCGCAACACACCGCGGCCGTTTTCTTTTGTCTGTCATTAGGCTATAAATTTCAGTATATGTCATTTCATTGAAGTGTAAACAACAAAGCTTTTTTTTGCTTCGAATATGTCGAAACACGATGGTTTGTACGCTTCCGAAATGGTGATCGATGGTTTGTACGCTTCCGAAATGGTGATTTTGACTTGGAAGACAAAGAACGGCCAGGTCAGCCAAAAAAATTTGAAGACGAAGAATTCCAAGCGTTATTGGATCGGAAAATTCGTGTAGAACGCAACATGAACCAAACAACCATTGGCAAACGGTTACAATTTGTTATACAAATAAATGCCATTTTCAAGCCAAAAAATCCGCATTATTAATTCCTACGCCTAATATATATGGTGACTTGAGGGATAGCATTTCAAGACGAAAACCCAAAACGGTATTACCCTGCTACGTAAAAGGGTTTATTGTTGGTTTTATCGTTCGACCACGGTCTTCTCTATTGATGGTTTTTGATAATTTGTACTTTTTTAAGGTAATTATAGCTGTGTATGACCAACCGTGTTGGTTGGAAATCTGTAACTCGGCTTGAAATCCACACTTGATAGAAATCATTAGAAAAACAGAAAAAATATTTCATGTCTTCAGTATACGATTCGCACCCGCATAAATTCAAAGTTTTATCTGTTAAGTGGTTAATCAGGAGTTTTTCATCAACTGGTGCTAAATTATAGATAAGAAAAAATAATAAAAAATAAATTTTTCGCTATACAACCAACAATCTGGTTTTAGCGTCCAACAACAGCCTTCTGTTGTTAGTTACTTAATTTGTGGATTTAACGGTGTCGGTAATTAGCCGTACGACCAACCGCAAGCGGAATATACAACTCTGTGTTAAAATTCAGATTCGAAAAATAACCGAAAACACAAAACATATTTTATGCATTCAGTAGGATTCGAACCCACGACCCCAAAATTTCGTTAGAATTTTTAGGTTGGCATTTTTAACATTTACACCACAGAGTTGTAGAAAAAGAGTAGAAAAAATAATACAATTCAATATCTATTCAATATGTAAATAAACTTATGTTGATATTCTAAAATAAGTACAATATTATTATTTCTATATATAAAAAGTAAAAGGAAAAATTCTATAAAATGAAATATTAAAAAAAAAGGTTTGAATTAGTTTATATATAATATATTATACATTTTTTACAATTAAGAATTACCTGGCATTTTTATATACTTATTTTATTATCCGCACACACATGAATGATTAGCTGTCAATATAACAAGAACAAAAAAAAATTTGATTTAAAACTTCATATATTTCAATCGAACAAAATCCATAGGAGAAAAAAAAATTATTTATATCATTAAAAAAATAAAAATATCAAAGTGTTTTTAATGTGATTTTTCTCCATTACAATAGGATCCAGGTATATATAAAAGTAATAAATATAATATAATAATATTATAAAAAAAAAAAAAATTCAAGTAGCATTTTTGTTTTGTTAAATATTTGTATATCTCTAATAGTTCTCAAAATGTCATAAATCTATCTACAAATAATAATTAATTTCAATATAAATTTCAATTCATTTGCTATATCTGTCTGGTTGTCTGTAATATATGAATTTTTATGAAAAATATTTTAAATACATTATTTGTGGTACGTATATATTAACAAAATTTATAATATATGATCGATTATATAATTACTATTATATACAAAAAAAAAAATGGTCAAAGAGAAGTAATATATATATATTATAAATGTTATCATATAAAAATCTATATTATATATATAATAAAAGTATTTCAGAAGCAAATTCCATATATTTCAAATAGGTATTTTGATTAAATTTTAAGATAAACTGCGAGTGCTTGTATTTTTATATTGTATATATATATAAGAATAAACGCGTGATTTAATAATATTAATGATAATAACAATATAATCTTATTAATGTACATTCAATTTAATTTGATTTCTTTTGTATATATACCATGCCATAATCAAATATATATATATATATATATAGTATTTTAAAAAAGAAATACCACATTACCATATAAGAAAAAAAAAATTAATTATGATGCGTATATATTCTTTATATGATTTATATAAAAAATATTTTGTCTTATGAATAAGAAATCTTAAATACATTTTCATCTTTATATATTTCACATAAATGAATTTCATATATATATGATTAATATATAAGTATATTCTTTCGATAAAGTAACAGAGACCGGAGAAGAAACTAAATTAATATTTTTTTTGTAGAGCACACATACTGCGGCACTTAATATATATATATATACTATACACAAACCGCAGATTTATCCACTATATATATTATGATATATAAATGCTTTAAATTTTTTTTTAATATCTACATTCAAATGTTACGCGTATTATATTTTATATAAATTAATAGAATATATGGTATGACTTATGATATTGCGTATATATATATAAATTCTTATATATATGCACGACGAATAAGACGAAACCGAAATAATAATAATAATAAAAAAAAATTATTTAACATGATATTATAAATTATTTATTATGTTGTTGTTGTTGTTATTGTTATATAAACGAAATGTAAAAGATTAATGCCATCGATAATGTCAAATATACATATTTCTATATATATATATATATATATACAATTTTTTTTTCATCTCTTTGACATGTTGAAATTGCTGAAACGGAAATGATTTAATTAGGCATTCAAGTAAACGAAATAAATTATATATAAATTTTCATCATACACTTAAAAAAATTTTATTTTTTTTATTTGAAACATTATGGAGATGAAACAATGTTATATGATCACGATATGGACTTTATATATTGTATATTTAGAAAAATAAAAAAAAAATTGAACTTAATATGCTAGATTAATATACAAAAAAAAAAAAAAAATCATACATTTCAATATAAAGATTAAACGTACGCGTTTATATATTAAAAGATCATTATTTTTAATACTTTATATATTTATATATATTGATTGAAATATATAGACAAAAAATTAAAAGAAATTTTCCATATTATTATGGTACATATAAGTATATATGATTTTAAGGTATGAATAAAGAAAAATATAATCGCTTGGATTAATTTCGATATGTGTATTATAAGTATAGAAATTAAAATACATATAGATTTTTTTTTATACTTTCGTATATAAATAGTTCATATGTCAAATTTATCAACTTAAAATTATTTGATATGGATATTGATTGTGGTTTAAATATTATTGGGGTTTTTATTTTGTTTTTGTCGCATGGAAATACCTAACATTTGGCATTTTTTTTGTAAAAGAAATTACAAAAAAATACCATTCAATTTTGATATTTATTATTGACGTTTGTTTGTTTTTTTTTTTTCTTTTTTTTAAATGGGATATTTGTCACTAATATATATATTTTCTACCCTATGAACACTATATTACGATAGAGATTAATCATCTATTAAATATTTATTTATATATTTATATATTAAATATTTATATTATATTTATGTAATTTATATATAGATTATTTACCTTTAATTTACATTGTATTATATAAAAAATAAAATAAAATATAATGTTGTCATAAAATGAACGAGCATATCGATCATTATCGGTTCTTATTTATATATATATATATATATATATGTGATGTTTTATATTTAAATAATTTGATATTTATATCATATATATAAATTCACCTTTTATTTTTGTAAAAATTGTCATTATTAAAAAAAATTCATTGCATTAGAAGTCTAATTTTTATATATATTCTATATAATCTGTTATTTATATCTCTGAAGTATAATATATATTTAATTTTATTTCATATATAGAATGATTTTGTGTGTGTGTGTGTATTGAACAAACGGCTTAAATGCACAATATTGATATTGGTATGTGATAATAATGTCATTTAATTCAGAGAATAAGGAGATCTTGTCATATATATTATTATGAATAATATATATATAACTAATAAAATTCATTGCACAATCTTTATTTGCAATGGAAATTGGAAGAGATTTCTATCAATTCTTATCTATATATGCTCTGTTTATTGTTTGTTTGAAAATTTTATTTTTTATATCTGCGTTATTGCATAACAAAGGTTCTATAAAAATATAATTTTTAAGTCAAATATTGAAATTGTGACAGGTGAATTTTACTATACATTTATTTATATATATTTTTCATTTTTCATAAATTTTTTAATGTTAAATTATGATGAGTATTAAAAATATATAATGTATTTCCTGTACTGAAATACTCTAGAGCAGACCGATTTGGTCTTTATTTGAAATAAAAGTTGGCATCGTTTGGAACCCCGAGAATTACGCCCTTAAACAAATTCAATAAAAATGGATGATTTGATAATTTGGTATCCTTAACCATTTTAATGATATTCCCAAATAACCCGGTTTTGAATTCCAAAAATATGTCTGTCGGCAGGTTTTTCATAGTTAATCACCTGAAAAGGTAATTTTATAACTTTCCGCCGATGATACATCGATTGATAATAAATCGCTACGCTACGCCGATTTAAGAACCTGAACATAGATATTAGAGTATTTAAATTTCATATAAGTTTATTTTATTGAACTTCATATAAATACTACTTAAATGTTCTATATGTTTCAGAGAGATATTTAAAAATTTCTAAATCAAATTCAAATTCCTTCCGTCATCAATATAAGAAGAAACTTTATGAGTAATTTTATATTTTTCTTTTTATATTACCGATATATTCTTTATACCATATTTGATATAAATATATTTAGTATAAACATTTGTAAAATATAAAGACTTTTATAAAAAAAAACCAAATATACATTACTCAATTTTTTCACATAAGGTATAATATATATATATATATATATATATAGAACTTTATAATCATATCAGAATGGCATTATTATATATATAAAATAAGTATATATAATATATATATAGATATTTATATTATATATTGCATGACCGATCCGATCAAATTAGTTATAAGATTAAATATAAGAAGAGAAAAAAACAAATGAACAATCAAAAAATACTTCAATATATATATATATAACGTGACACATATTACAGATAAAGAAGAAGGAATAAAAAAACCACTGACCACTGAATAAAAACAAACAAAAACACAAACCAATCATTCAAAAATTTTATTCATCGATCACACTCATTTAATAAAAATCTATTTCAATTATCATGAGAAACATTTTTCAAATAATTATGTGTCTTTTATATATAAATAAAGATATATGTATATATAACAATAACATATATATAAAGAATAAATATAATATTAAACGATCATCAATAAATTTCTAAATATATACACAGCATAGAGCTCACATTGCGATGCATCGAAATGATTATATTGAATTCATATGTGCGTATATATGTATTGTATATATATAAAATAAACTGAAAAAAAAACAACGATCCTATAAGGTAAATGATAAAAGTAAAATAATTTAATGTATTTTTGATCGGTTTCTTTTGTGCGCCATACTACAAAGCATATCACACTAATGACCAAATATTTTCGTTCACCATATATATACTTATATATACTATACCTTATAATACTTCATCATCATATCTTACTATATATACTTCTACCAGTAATACATGCCAATGCAAAATAAGAGGAAGAAAAAAATAATAAAAACAAAAAAAAATAAAGTAAATGCGATTGCAAATTACTATATATATAAATTCTTTTTTATTATTATATATTTTATTTTAAATTACATTATATTATATTTATTTATTCACTTAAATAGCATCACATTTTGAGTTTAACAACACATATATAGTAAACCAGAACAACAACAACAACAACAACAACGAAACACTCAATTTCATTAAATAAAGTATTTTATTATTATTATCAATGTATATACCAAATAATATAAACAGCAGATATTATACTGTGCGATGTAGATTGAAATTGTGATAATCATCGATTAATTTTGTTATTGGTTTTTTTTTATCTCTGCAGTCAAAAGAGAAATATATATAATTATTTGTAGAAATTTATATATAAAATTAAATAATATTTTAATTAAATTCATATATGCGGTGTATTGGTTTTTTTTTTACTTGTTCATTTATTGATTTTTTTTCAGTATATACTTCAATGTATTATAAGACCTTTTATTTTATAGTATATATGACTATAAATTTTATAATTAATTTTGTATAATTATACCAATATAAAATGTTGCATTCAAATTAATAACAATTAATATTAATAATATAATTAGAATAAATTCATATATTTAATATATAAAAATTATGGGTTTCTATAAAATTACAAACAAGTATCTGTATATAAAGTAAAATATAATAATCATATATATATATAGATACTCAAAGACATTATTTAAAAAAAATACAACCGTAATTTTCTATTTAAAACATATAGCTTTTTCAATATAATTTTTTTTCCAATTTTCCGTATTATTATTATTATTAATTTTTATGATAATTTCCATTTAAATTAAATTATTTTTTTTAATGAATTTAAATTGATATACTTTTATTTACATAAAATAAAATGTATATTATTTCAATATTATATAAATGGACAAAATTGAGAAGAAAAACAATTTATAGAAATGTATTTCTGTTTAACAAATTGTGAATTGCTATTTTTATATATAATATTATTTTTATGAAAGTTTCAATTCAAGTATATAATTTATTTATATATATATATATATATATATATATATATAGTTGACAAAAGCAATTTATCATTTATATTTTATTTTTCTTATAATAATGTGTAATATAGATTAATTTTAATATATACCATTTAACTTTACATTTGCATGAATATATTAAATTGTAATGTCACCGCCACGTTTATATTGCTATATACATATATATTCATACACAATATATATATATATATATCGATTAAATAAAATTTATATAAATGTCATTTTTTATTGAAATATTATTGTTATTCTATTTAAAAAAAAAACATTTAATAAATCTTTAAATTGTTTTTTTTTTATTGCAAAATTGAATATTAGTTTTTTTATATGAAAATTTAGGGTTCGTCGCTTATTTTTATATCTTTTGATATGTTTTTTTTTTAATCTTTTTCTTTTTTTATTATTATTTTTTTATATAAATTTTTATTGTATTACATTTTTTTAATTTTAGAATAATTGAATGATTATGAATGATTTAGTAAATTCATTTATAATATATGAAAATGAAAAGTTTCAATTGGATTAAGAGGGAATAAGGAAGGTGCAGATATTGCGTTTAATAGTAAAAATTACCAGTTATAATATAAAACGTTTAATGAAAATACCAAGAGAGTTTAATTTTAACTAATATAAGAACTCATCACCCAATTTTTTGGTAACACCATCATATTGATAGAAATAACAATATAATAAGATAATATATTAACAAAAATAATAACAATAAAAATTACTTTTTTATATAACCTCGACTCTCATATCATTATTTATTTCCATAAAGGTATAAATAAAAAGGATATTGATTAATGTATATCGGCAATATAAATTTATAGATATTATATAAACATTCTTATTTTTAACATGAATCGCGGTTATTTAAAAACTATATCATTTTATTTATTTTATATACATTCATTTATTAATATACGTATTTTATTTTTATTTTTTTTTTTTGACAAAATTTCTCATACTCTTGCGAGGTTGAGGCGATGTCATATGTCTTATTTTTTTTTTCTGTTCGTTGTGTGGTTATCATATATAGTGTATTGGTTGGTTATTATTATTGCTTTATATTTTTGTTGTCTTTCATATATCATCATGTTTCATTTGTGAAAGAGTTGTTATTTATATATACATACGTATAATATAAATCTATATCACAAAAACATTTTTTGTTGAAAAAAAGTTTGGTTATATATATATGTATATGAGCAGAGAATATTATACAAACAAAAAAATTAAATTAAATAATATTATATATATATATATATATATAAAAAAAAAATTGTTCCCCATATAATATTCAATCTTAATATAATATACACACGGGACATATATATATATATAAGTATATATATATATGATAATAATAATAATAATAAAATGAACAGATCGCGAAGGCAGAATAAAAATAATACAATTTCAAATATGTGCTACCGGTTTCTTTGTGCGGTTATCTTCAAAGCATAGTTCACTCTCGATGGACTAAAGCAAAAAAAACGAAACGAAATATAAAAAAGGTAAATCTTTTATATTATATATGCATATTTATACATATATATATATATAAAATATACATATTAAATGTAACTTATATATTTTATATAAGAAGTTATATGGTTATTTTCCTTCAAAGTTATTTGTATATACATATATATAATAAATGAACTTATCTATTTAAGTATATCTCGATACATTATTATTATTATTATTAAAAAACTCTATATATATTTTTTTATATATATTATTATTATATAATATTATCGGTGTTTAAAAGTATAATAATACTATATATAAGAAGCAAATGAATTTCAAGTAAGGATAAGAATATTATTATTATTATTATTATTAAATTTATATATAATTAATTGAAAATATATTCTTACAAATGTGTTTTCAATTTTATGTATTATATAAGTAAATAAATATAAGTATTTATCTAATCTATAAATTGTTATTTTTAACGAAAAAGGAAAAAATTCCAAATTAGATTGTGTATAAAAATCGGTGGGGAAAAAAACTAAAAGGAATATTATTATTAAAATATATATATTTTATATGTCCTCTATCTTTTCTATATACATATGTTTAAATCTTTCGTATAAAAAAACTTTATATGGTTATTTTGAAGTGTTTTTATAGGTTGCATAAAAATTCGATAGAAGAAACATATAAATTTATTCGATTATAAATTAAAACGTGAGAAACTAAATAACATTGTGGTTTATTATAAATAAAATTGGGTATTTTTTTTAACATTTTTTCGTGCATAAAATGAGCAGAGTTTTGATTGACGTTTTTTCTTATGCTTTTTAATTTGTTTTAATATTTTTAAAGTAAATAAATCGAATATTTTAGAAGTGATACGTCTTTTGTATAGATAAGATATACATTTAAAAAATTTATGAACTAAAATTTATCCTAAAAAATTAGAGTGACGTACTTACAATAGTATAATGGTTGGTTTTTGAGTATCAAACGGCATTTTTTATAGCTTATTATTATATTTTAGATTCTATTAGTTTTTGGAGTTAAGTCCAGAACTCCATATGGAAGAAAATGTACAATTCAAGAATGTAATGCAATTATAGAAAGTTGATCACCAACTTTCAAATCACAACCACAAATTTCTCTGCAATTGCACCCATTAATATTTATAAATTCGAGGCTTATTTTATATCAATCTATGTTTATATTACCTTATTATATTGAAATTTGAAAACATTCATCATGGAATAAATTAAACTAAAAAAACCCGCAATGTAAAAAAGATGTTTATGTAAATTGAATTATTGCTGCATGTGTATATGAAACGAAATCATTCATTGAAATGATCAAAATACACACACAAAATAAACAAAAAAACAATATTCCTTCTTACAAAATGAACACGACAACCAAACGAGAACAAAAAATATTAAATCTATTTACCGTTAAACTTCATTCAATACTTTATTTTTCCGTTTATATAATTTTTCATATCACAGAAAATATATTTTCATTTTTCTTTCTTCGTTCATAAATTATACATATACACAGTGCGACAATAAATATTCCGGACTGGTCCTATGAAACACATTAAAAACACGATTTTTGAAAAGTTTTATGTATTCAAAATATTCTCCTCCTGATTCAATACAACTGTTACATCGATTTAATAATGATTCAAATGAGTGTTCCAGCTCATTTTGTGGTATTGCCACTACTGCGCGTGTAGATGGTGTTTGAATGGTTTCAAATCATCAAAAAAACATCCTTCCAATTTCATTTTAAGTTTTGTGAACAAGGGGAAGTCACATAGTTCTAAATCAGGTGAATACGGTGTATGATTTAACACACAGACTGGATTTCGAGCCAAAAACTGACGAACAATAAGTGAAGTGTGATTTGGTGCATTATCGTGTAACAAACACCAACTATCTGATTCACGATATTCAGGTCGAATACCACGAATCCTGCACTCGCTATCGAAAAATGTTACGAGCATTGTCTTGATTTTCGATGGAACTTTTCTTGTTTTTTAGCCTGTGTTTTAGCGATCCACGAAACGTTTATACCACTCAAAAACTTGTGTTCTACCCATACAATTATCGCCATTAACTTGCTGCATCGATTTGAACGTTTCTGTTGCAGATTTACCAAGCTTTGCGTTGAATTTAATGACTGATCTTTGTTCCATGTTAAAATTTCTACTTCAACTAAAATATTGTTTCACACAAAATATCATAACTTTTTTATTTGTCAACCAAATGCAATGTAATTTTTACAGACGATAGAGAAAACATCAAGCTTAAAAACACATGTTCCTTCACATAAATCGTCCAACTGGCTATTGAGATATGGTTTGAGTCCGGAGTATTAATTGTCGCACTGTGTATATAGTATTTATTCGTTTTATATATAATATCATATATTTGTGATGATAATTTTTCTTACCATTTTTGTCCTGTTTATGTAGAATAATAATAATATATGTATTAAAGATGGGATTCTGATTCATTTTCGGTATATATACAAGAATATATAATCATTTTGTTTGTTTTTTTGTTATTTTTGAAAAGATATATTGTTTTCGTCTGACAATTCAACAGATGAATAAATTTTTTTTTGATTAAAATAAATACATAAAAGAATACAGACTCGTCTTGGACTGGACAAGTTTTTTATCGATTGTTAATATTTTTATTTCTATAATAAAAGGCGAACTTTTGGTTAAAATAACAGAACTGATATAGCAGAAATATAACAGAAATGAAAATGAAAATAGATATAATAATTTTCTATAAATATAAATGATTAATTGAAAAATTTATCTTTATAGTTTGTCGTCCAAAACACCATAATAAATTGAAATGTAACATTTTTTATAACTATTTCTGACATAGAAAACTTAACTACAAATATTGCGGTTTATAATAAATGAAGTAAACGTACCTTATAATTGTTTTATAACTATATGTTTGTGGTTAAGATAAAAGAATTAATTTATATGCCAGTCATCATCGCTCATAACTTATTTTATTTCATATATAGCTCCCAAAAATGCAGCACTGTGATTTTATATAATATTTATTATACATTCATTTTATGAAAACAGAAAAAAAAACAATTTTTCTGTTCAATATCCTGTCGATTTTCAATTTCAGCTGCTGTATACATATAGCTACTGCATTTATTAAATGTATTTATTGTATTTTTTTTTATTATCATATTGTTTTAGAAATGTTATATTGTTTCTTTTTAAATATATATCGAATCATCGACGTCGGTATATATTTTATAGCAGTTTAGAGAAATATCTATTGTCTTTTATTTTTTGGTTCTTTAACCGTTATATTTATATTTATGCATTATGGGCTACTGAATTATACATTTTTGTTTTTGATTGTGCTTATCAAATATTTGCAATTCTCTTTTTACACGGTGGAAAAGTTCTATGAAGAAATAATTGCAAAATCAAAAAGCGTATTAAAAACATATCTTTCAATTTAAACAAAATAAGGAAAAAATAATTACATGATGTGCAAAACAAAAAAACGTGTGTAAAAAAATGGTATTCCTTATTCGCTTTTATACTTTGAATGGTGTCATTTCACAAAATCGTATAAAAAAAGATCGTGTGTATAAAAAGCGAATTGGGTGAATATTTTTATATATATACATATATATATATAGTATAATGTTCTGCTGTTGATGTTGTACACGCAGATTTGTATTTCTTTTTTTTAATATAGTGCGGACTTTACGGTATTATGTTTGTTTTGTTCTTATATTTTTTGCAGTATATATATATATATGTATATATATATAAATACGATCAATATTGCATTTTAAAAAAGGCACCGCGCGCGGTATTCCAAATATTTATTATCATTCATTTTTGATTGTTTTTCCAATATTATATATAGTATATATATATTCAATCATCGCAATATATATACATATATATATGAAAAATAATACAATATTTTGATTATTTATTGTGGCTGAATAACAAAAATAACCAGGTATATATGAGAGAAATAACTATATATGTATTGTATATATAATACGCAAAAAAAAAGTTTATCAAAAGGAATTATAATCAAAAATTATAAGTGAACAAACAATAAAAATAAGAAATAACATATTTTCCTTTTTTGGAAAGTTTTTTGTTGGTTTTTTTTTTTTTTTGCGTTCACAGATATTTATGTTATAGTAATGGACATGAATGTGCGGTTTATATGGATATAGCATACACAAAACTCATGTTAGATTGTATAATGGTGAATATAAAAAATTGCGGTTGCAAGATATAAATATATCGATCTGGAGATATGGTTTATAGTTGAGTATCATCAAATAAAATCTATTTAAAAAATATATACATTTATTAGATGTCTTTCAATTGTTATACAGAAATAAATAATATGCGGGATAGCGATTGATTTAGTCGATATATAGATCTTTTGTTTACAAGATATAATAATAATAGATATCTTAAGGATCTTGATAAAAATAATGTTTCGATGCATTATATTCCGTATAAGATTTCTATATTTATTAAGTCCAATGCAATTTCTACTTTTCATTAAGTCCATAAAGTCTATTAAAATATTAAAATTATATAAAGAATTAAATTTTGGAATTGGATTTGGAATTTTATTTGGAAAATTTCATTTTAGCATTCATGGTGGAAATATTTTTAAAATTTGCCCGATCGTCTATGAATTCGAATTGAATTCGTTACAATTTAATTCCATCCGCAAAATTCTTATGTTATGTGACTCTTTAAGACATTTTGTATATGAATGGGGGATACGGTGCGATTTATAAAATAACATTTATATCGATAAATATATCTGTTATAAAGAGAGAGATATATATAATACAGTATACCATAGACAATTCATTATATATAAATAATATATGTACATATTACATGATAGTAAAACACATATTAAATCAAAAAATAATAAAAGAAAAAAAAATAACAAACATCATTTATCATTTATATATAAAGAATAGAATATGTTTATTGGAAAATATTTTGACACAACAGGAACTCTTTGATTATAGAGTATAAATATATAGACTTATATTATTATATACTAATATATATATAGTTATTTGTATAATATAAAACATAAAGGTATGTAATGTATATACACCATACACACACGTGTAATCAAGTATGAAAAATATGGTATTTCATTCAATATTAAATCTGTATATAGATTATTTACCGTTATTTATATTCAATTTATATATTTTATGGTTTTATTTACCTGTATATTATATATTTGCTCTATATATTTAATATTACAATATATATTTATAATAAGTTTTCTAATATGTATATACATATCTGTAAAGGGGCCACAAAAATATATTTTATATATAGTTTAGTTTTGTAATCGTTCCAAAAGGAATAATTTCTAAATTCAATAAGATTTTAATACAACATTGTTACTAAAAATTCTATCATTCATTTGTCAAAATGTTCAATCATGTCATGAAAATTTTTATAATTATATTGACGTCTATAAAATCGGTTATGGTTAACATTTGATTTGATGGGTGTCAAATTATGAACGATTATATAGTCACAGTTTGATTCGTAATCCATAAATTGATTTTTTTTTAAAACTATCCGTTCAGTTTGTCGGACCTTATATGAATATTATAACTTTACAATTATACAATAATCATATATTTATGTACCTGTATCATATATAAACTATAGAGAATATATGATGAAAGTATATATTTATATATATATAAATAAATATATACAATGATACAATTGATGAGGTATAATATAAATAAGAAGTGGTACATTACAGAAATATATATTTACTAAATACAGATTTATATATAATACATAAAATTGGTTGTTATTATATTATTATTATTTGAATTGGTTATTTTGTTATTTATTTGCTATTTGAAGGCTATGCAAAATCAATAATAAACGCGACAATAAAATATATTTACGGTATAGTTTGTATATATTAAGATACAAGATTTATTTATAATATATTTTATATTTTATTATATATATATATAATATATTATTAATATTACACTTTTTGGACTATATCTCTATATAGTTATATAGGCAGATCAAACAAATAATAATTTTTTGAAAGTTTCTTCTTGCAATAAATTTGAAAAACTGTTTGATCTTCTATATATATAGGAAAAAAATTTATAAAGAATGTTTTAAGATAATTAAAATGTATCAAAGATATCGCATCTATGTCGATGTGATACGTAAGACTCATTTGAGAGCGAAATAATTCAAATATAAAACTCAATAAATTGTGTTAATTTATAAAAACACCGTATGATAAAGTTAATAAAAATACTGATCGATAGATAATAAGAAATATGATTAAATATGAAATATATTAAATTTATAACCAATATATATAGAAAATATTCAAAACTCGAAGAGAATATATTGTTATTATTCTACCGAAAAACACGTTATTGTTGTGGAACGAATTGTTTATATTAGAAACACCTTTTCATAACCTTTAACTAACTAAAAACTCCTTTACATATCAATAATATTTTATAATACAATAATAACTAATTAATTAATTTTTTTTTTTCGTTCTGTGTCACTTGCATATGAAAATGAAAAAAATAAATAATAACTGAAAAATTAATATTTCAAGTTTTAAATACAACGTACACAAACTTTATATTAAGAAAGACGTTTTTTCTGTATATATATAAATTATGTGTCTTCATCATCATCATCATATCATCATTATAATCATAATCATTATCATAACATGAGAAAACAAACAAAAGGTGCTTTATTATTATTATTATTATTATTATAATAAATACAAATAATTTTTATATATTACATATGAATTATTCAAATAAAAATCGATAAGACATATGGAAAATTCAAATATATAAATGCAAGATGACGAAATACACACCATTGCCATCAAAAACATGTATAAAGGATCATCAAATCAGTCGAATGTCATTTGTCTCTTTAATTTTAATTCGAAGACATTGGTTCAGAATCTTAGTCAAGATAAGAAGTATTTTTCTGTTATTTCTCACAAAATTTCATATTGATGAGCTATTTGTGGAAATAAAAATTTGCAAAAAAATCACTCTGTTTTGTCGCAATACCCTGATGAGTTGTCAAAACATTTTTAATATCAGAACGAAACAAATTTAAAAAGGTGATATTCTACCGCCAAAATTCAACTGATCAATTAAATTAATCAATATTTAAATCTTCAATCAAGAATTAAAAATTAATATTAATTATAACCGTTTTTAAATTTCAACTTAAAAAGATGTGATTCTTATTTGATGACCCTTTAACATATAAAAATAATTTTAATAAATGCATGATTTAAGGAAACACCTGCTATATAGAATATAATAAAAATGTATACCCATATATATATATTATATATACAATAAGATAAATATTTTTTTTACGAATTATATCGTTTTTTACATATATATAATTATATATATATATATAATATATTTTATTTTTATCGATTGTTAATATATTTATTTTATATGTAATATATGAATGGAATGAAAATGAAATATAAAAACAATATATATATATATAGATATTATGGAAGAAATATAACGAATTCAAACAAAAACTTATATATATATATATATATATATATATACATTTAAAAAAATATATTGGTATAGTATAAAGAAACTATGCATATTTGGTTCTCCCGTTTATCTTTATATATATATAGAAAAGTTATTGTACATAAACCGGGGTTAGTATCTTTAAAACTAATAACAACAGCAGCAGCAGCAGCAACTGCAACAGACAATTTATACTATAAAAATAAATGGTATATCATTAAATGTAAAAAAAAAAAATAATGAAATTGTATATAAATATATAACTTACATCATTGCTGGTATAAGTACGTAGAGAACTCTGCCTGTTGGTATTTATTTATATAACATAACAGAACAAAAGATAAAAAAGACAGAGGTTATATATACCTACATATATATAAGATTTCAACAATATGTTTAATTTTATATTTATTTTTTTCTTTATTATTGTATTGCGATCAATATTTGTATATATATTTTAAACAGGTTGATATTGTGAGCCTTATGTGTTCTTTCAAAGGGGGTAATTTATATATACATTAATAAAAACAAAATAAAATCCTTTATGATCCTAATTTTTATATTTATTATAGTTGTCTGGTTTTAAATATATAGTAACAAATAGGGGTAATATTATTACTTTTATGAATTAAAGAATTTCATTTGACCTATTATTATTATTACTATATTTGAGCAATCTTTTGAATAAAAAATTATTTATCCATCAACCCCACATTATAGTTAGTTTGAAAATATCAAAATATATATGGCACTAAAATCACTATAAATTATGATAGTCTATCATAATAAAAATTAAACTGAAAAACAATCTTTGAACATATCTTTTAATATATATACAAATCACAAAAAAAACCTTAACAAATAATTATTAATACTAAAAAAAAAATAACCATATAATATTTAATATTAATAAATATCTCTATATACTACATATAGATTTTTTGTAAAATTTAATTTAAAAAAAAAAAACTAATCATGTTTTCATCATAAATATAATTAACTTGCATGACAAGTTATTTAACTATACAATATAATTATTAATCTGTATATCCATAAACCGCGATATATGAACAACCAAAACAAATATTAATTGTCTAAATATACGCATATATAAGTAAGTATATATATTATATTCATCTCATAACTCATGTATCGAAAGCCATATATTTCATGTACCAAAAAAAAAAATTATAACATATATTACAATATTTTATAATTAAACCATGTGAATTATAAAATCATTCTACTACTGTTTGTTTATTTATATACAATTTATATTTATATACAATAGTTAGTTTCATAAACACACAAACAAAATATATCTATATATATAAATATAATCTCAAAAAGCCACCATTTATAATTAAAATTAATTAGTTTATATGTATATTATATTAAAAAGTTTTGAAAAAATAAATAAACAGTTAAACACTTTTGCATGTCATCTTTCTTTTATATAAATACATAGACCTTTTACCATATATGAAGAATTGGCGTAAAGAATTTTCTTCTTTTTTTTTTTTTCCTTTTGATTGAAATGTTGTACTTACTTACCAAGTAATAAAAAAAATATTTTAACAAAAGTTTAAAAAGAAACTAATTATCAAATCCATTTCGTTTTTCATCATTTTGCATATAATTAAAATCTCTTTCTTGTAAGATAATTTGTTTTTTATTTTTTTAAATTTCTTTCTAATTTCATATAAAATAATAATGTATGTATGTTTAAAAACAACAATAAGCGCTATATAACTATACTTTAAAACATAAATAATTAGTAAATAATATTTATATTGGTTTAAAATTTTTAATTTACATTTTATTTTTTATTAATATTTTTCGACTTTGTGTGCTTTTTGACTTGGTTGGACTTTGTTTGACTATATCTTTTTCTTTAACCGCTTTTATATACAGAAACAGAAATATTATTTGTATATTATTTCAAATTATGAATATTAAAATTAATATTAAATGGTAAATTAATAGTCAAAGAAGTAAAATATATTCAAATTATAATATTGTATGATGAAAACATCAACATTAACTGACTGACCGTAATTTGTATGAAATTTAATTTAAATATGTTTGAATACTTGTTGTTGTATATTTCAATAGAGTTTGTATTTTTGTTGACCGTTTTTCTATATAATAATTAATCGAGCTACTCAAATATAAATTACCATTAAAGGAAATTGTTGAATTTGTTTGGGTTACCCTAGAGGAGTAATTGACAAAACATTTTTAATATCAGAACGAACGGAAACCAATAAAGTGATATTCTATTCCAAGAATCCGATTGTCCATTATTCTAATTAATAAATTAACATGTTCACTGATTGTGCTCATTTTTATTTTATTTAATTGTTTAATTGATCACATAAATGAAATATATACTGAAATAAAAACAGACATTTTTATTTTTTATACTTTTATATGATTTTTGTAACAGGTTTTTTTTCAAAAATTATTATCTATGCATTCGTAATATTCAATTATTAATATTTGAAATCATAAAAATTTTAAACAGCCAATTTATTATATTCTTTTTTAGGATAATCCGATAAGCGTACTTATATATAACATATAAGTATAATTACATTTAATAAAAGCATATGCCTATATTTTCTTCTGTATACAATAACCATATATTATTAAATATATTTTATATATGCACGATGACCATATGCATTTTTCTTCCCCTTATACATATCCCCCATTTTTTGTTTTTTGGTATATTTACCCTTATATATAATCTCCTCGTTTGTTTCTTTGTTTATTCAAAAAACCGTTAAAAATGAAGTATAGATTCGCGCCAAATTAAACCACAGTTGGGATTCAATTCATATAATATAAAAAAAATAATAAAAATTAATGTAAATAAATTACATGACAAGTCTATTTCAGATGTATATATTTAAATTTGCTTTTATCATCATCGCCGTCGTACAGGTATATATATTATTAATGTTAAAATAAATATCCGAAAAATAAACCTGCTGCTTAACTGACCAGAAAAAAACATCCAATTTGTTGTTGTTTATATATATATTTATTGCGTATATATGAATGGTGTATTAAAAATACTATGTATATATACGTTACGTTTAAGCATATACTATACATAGATTAAATGTTTTTCAAAATATTTTCTTTAAGTTAACGCAATAACCAGATGGTTTTCTTTATCCTTGTTGTATATATAGATATATATACAAATGTTAATATTTGGGTGTACGCGTATAAAAGTTATATAAAACATTATTATATATATTTGAGAATGGAATGGAAAAAAAGGGGAGATCTAAATAAATATATTTTTCTGATCTTCACCTGTTCTTCTAAAACGTATATAAAATTATAAATTATACCTGTTCAATTGTTGGATAAAAAAACTTAAAAATATATATTCTATCTATATACTATATATAATTATTTTTTTTATATAGTTTTTTCTTTATTGAAATTATGAATAATATAATTTTTATTGTTATATTATTGGTATTATAGAAGATTATGTGTATTATTGGTTCTACCCTTATTTAGAATATAGACGATAATAAAATAGAAAGAACTTGGCGTAATCATATTTTATGGATTAAGATATAAATTCTCTGATTTTTGAAGTTGAATTCATTTTATATATTTCATATTTTAATCTAAATAAGTTTCAAATAAGCTTCAGAAGCATAAGTTTCAAATAATTATAATAAAAACTATGAATATTTTAATAGAGAATAACTTTTAATGTTATACAGAATATAACTCAAAATTTCCTTATTCTTTTTTAGTAAAATGCAGCATTCCAATGAAATATCTAAAAGAATAAGGATTGAACACAAAAAAAAATTCCATATAATATAATATTTACAAAAAAAACAATAACATTTTTTTTTTAAATTATGTGCAATATGTGGTAATGTAATGTATATTATCGAATATTATATTGTTTTATAAGGACCACAAACACAAAAAAAATAAGACAATTTTAATATAATGAAGAAAAGTATAATAATTGTAATGAATTTGATAGGTTTCAATGGCATATATGAACGAACCAAAGAATGAAATTGCTCAATCAAGTGAATAACGATACAATGATTCAATATATTATATACACAAAAAATAATATATAGTGATGCGATATACTGATAATGATATTATGTTGATTCAATACATATATATGAAAAAAAATAAGTTATGCCACGTTACTGATATACTGAGATGAGATACTAATGACATATTATATGAAATTTTTTAATTATAGTACACGAATTTTATGTGATATCCCCTCTGTCTTACAACGACGAAATATATATCGTATATCAAAATGTATATTCATACAGATTATTAAATTTTATAAAAAAAAAAAAATATCATCCATAATCTTATTCATGTTCATGTTTTATATGACTAACACCTGTTGATCATAAATATATTGATTTCAATGGTATGGTTTTTGGTTTAAAAAAAACATATATTAATTTCTTATTTTATGAAAATATAATATATTCATTAATATTTTGCAAAAAAAAAAACATCAACATTTTGTTTATTTTTGAATATAAACATTCATTTCAAAGGCGTGCAAAATGCTAAAATTATCGATTTTTTACAAAATATTAAATTAGTTCATCAGTTCTCAACCTCTTCCTCCCCGTACCTTATCCATATATTATTTTATCTTTAATTTTTATATAACATTTTATCCTTAATCCACTGATTTTTGTGAATATATCAATTCAAAAATATTTATGGAAAAAAAATCTATGAAATTTCCCATATTAATATCAAAAGATATGAATAAGCGACGAACCTTTTTTTTTCCCTTGAAAACTCACAAAGTAAATTTTTGCTTTGGATTAAAGGATTAAAAAAAATTAGATTTTTTATTAACTTCTCGTGTGTTTTTCCTTGTGTTTATGAATTCAAATTTTATTAAATTTGTTAGAAAAATGTTATATATATGTATAGAGATAAGTTAATTAATAAATCATATATTAGTTGTAGCAATTAATAATTCTTTGGCTTGAAAATGGCATTTATTTGTATAACAAAATGTAAACGTTTGCCAATGGTTGTTTGGTCGACATTCAACGCCATTGCAAGTTCATGTTGCGTTCTACACGAATTTTCATCCAATAACGCTTGCAATTCTTCGCCTTAAAATTTCAAGTCAAAATCACCATTTCGGAAGCGTACAAACCATCGTTCACAGGTTGCTTGAGCTGGAGCATGTCCACCATAAGCTTCAACCAACAAACGATAACTTTCAGCAGCGATTTTCTTCAAATTAAAGAAAGTTATTAAACTTTCCCCCCAAAACAACTTTTTCAGGCATTTGTTTCGACATATTGGAAGCAAAAAAAAGCTTTGTTGTTTACACTTCAATAAAATGACATGTACTGAAATTTATAGCCTAATGACAGACAAAAAAAGAAAATGGCCGCGGTGTGTTGCGATACACTGAACGCTAGTTGCGCCATCTCTTATCTAAACCCGCATTTTTAATTCCTACACGTAATATATTCTTGAAAAATCTTCACGAACAAGCACTTCACTGAAAATCAATAAATAAAAAAGTATACATTTTTTTTTGGTTAAATTCATTTCATACAACATATACAAGATATATGGTATATATTCTTGTATTAATTGTCATTGATTTTCTTCTTATTATATATATATATATATATATATATATATATATATATATATATATATATTAGGTTGTCGAAAAAGTATTGATAATTTTTATAAATAGATGTCATTATAATTGAATATTTCAAGTACTACTAATCTGATCAGGTAACACTAATTACAACTCTGTGGTGTAAATGTTAAAAATGCCAACCTAAAATTCTAACGAAATTTTTGGAGTCGTGGGTTCGAATCCTACTGAATGCATAAAATATGTTTTGTGTTTTCGGTTATTTTTCGAATCTGAATTTTAACACTGAGTTGTATATTCCGCTTGCGGCTGGTCGTACGGCTAATTACCGACACCGTAAAAGCCACAAATTAAGAAACTAACAACAGAAGGCAGTTGTTGGATGCTAAAACCAGATTGTTGGTTGTATAGCGAAAAATTTTTTTTTTTTAACACTAACATATGTTCGAAAGATGACATTTCGTAGATAAAAAAAAAAAAAAAAATTAAATTTGTTTAGTCATTTAAAAGTTGTAGTGCATTAAAGATGAGCGAAATTAGTGAAAAAATTCGATACATTTTACAATTTTATTATGAAAAAGGTGAAAATGCAACGCAGGCACATGAACAAATTTGTGCAGTTTACGGTGAAGGAACTTTATCAAAATTAACAGCCTATAGATGGTTTGCTCGATTTCGTTCCGGTAATTTTGATGTCAAAGATGCACCTCGTTCCGGTCGACCAATCACTGAAAAAGTCGATGAAATTATAGATATCGCTAAAGAACTAAACATCCATCACCAAACAGTTTTAAACCATTTGACAAAGGCTGGATACAAGAAAAAGCTCGATGTTTGGGTACCACATGAATTAACGCAAAACAATTTAATGAACCGAATTTCCATTTGCGAAACGCTGTTTAAAAGGAACGAAATCAAGTCATTTTTAAAGCGAATGATTACAGGTGATGAAAAATGGATCACATACGATAATAATGTACGAAAAAGATCGTGGTCCAAGAAGGGTGAAGCTCCTAAAACAGTAGCAAAACCTGGATTAACACCAATAAAGGTAATGCTGTCTGTTTGGTGGGATTGGAAAGGAATCGTTTATTATGAATTACTAGCACCCGGTCAAACCATTGATTCCGATCTCTATTGTCAACAATTAACAAGATTGAAGCACGAGATTAAAAAAAAAGTACAGAATTAATCAATCGAAAGGGTGTTGTGTTCCATCATGACAACGCCAGACCACACACATCTTTGATGACTCGGCAGAAATTGAGAGCGTTTGGCTGGGAAGTTTTAATGCATCCACCATATAGCCCGGACCTTGCACCTTCAGATTATCATTTGTTCCGGTCTCTGCAGAACTCCCTTAATGGCTTAAAATTAAATTCCGCAGAGGACTGCAAAATGCACTTGGATCAGTTTTTTGCCCAGAAAACACAGAAGTTCTACAGTGATGGGATAATGTCTTTACCAGAAAAATGGCAAAGGGTCATCGATCAAAATGGCGCATATTTGGTTTAATAAAGTTCATTTGAAATATATAAAAAAATCGTTTGAATTTTGTAAAAAAAATAATTATCAATACTTTTTAGACAACCTAATATATAGTTATTTATATACTATGTGTAATGTGTATATTATAAATATAAATTCATATACAAACTACTGATACTACGCAGAATATTATAATTTAATTAATTTATATTTGAAATATATCGCATAAATATTTTATAATATATGGTATATAACATATATAAAAAATATATGCAAAGAATTTTATTTTGAAAATTCAAAAATTATGATTTATTAAATGTAATCATAATTTATATAAAATAATAAATAATTTATATATTATTTATTATTATTATATATCGATATAGGTTTGTATATATTACAAACAGATTATGCGATCGATTCTTTATATATGTAGAATATATATGATGATATATGTGTTGTTATTATTTATAAATATATATATATACATATGATTTCCATATAGTAGAATAAATAAAAACGTATAATATATGAATATGCATATATATATATATGATTCAAAACGGTTTGTTGACGACGATGCGAAGACAACGACGACAACAACGAGGTGTATTTTATTATAATATATAGTAAATACTGTAATATTTTTAAAACAGGTTTATTGACAAGTGTGATTTATATCGGATTTGGTGGGCGTCTACTGCTCTGTTATTGAAATTTATTATTATTATTATTATGGTATTTCGTTGGCAATATAAAGAAGTCATCAATAATATAATTGTTTGGCAGTCTAATAATTGATCTTTTTTTTCCCAATATATTATGTATGAATTTTTCTTTTTTTTTTTTTGAAAACATGCATAGATATTTTTATATATATAAAACAAAGTTTTATTAAATTATTTTTCTATTATTTATATATACACATTGTTTTTTCTTTTCATTCAACTGTCTTTTTGACTCTTATCATGTATATGTATATATATATATATATATCTAAAATAAAGTACATGTATATTGATTGTATATATTTTTATATATATGTTTATGTTTGATATATATGTTTGATAAACATATATATCCATTATATATAAATGTGTTCAATTGTGGTAAAGTCTATTTTATTGACGATATTGATAAATCGATATATAAACTCTTATATATGCGATATTTATACGCATATCAGTTGTATAAAATATATTTATTTATATACGATTAATGTGTGTATAATCTATATATATAAAACTTTATATATACATAAATATATATATATATATATTGTTATATATAAACAAGTGTGATCTGATTGACAAAGTCAAGGATACATATATTTCATATAAATGTATATATAGGGAAAACACACCATTCATTATTTTAAAATTTTAAATTCTTTTAAAAATCCGCATGTATATTATTTTTATATGGATATCATGTTTAAAAAAATGTATATGTTCAATATAAATATATACGCGTATATCGAAAGGGAGAGTTATACAGATAGTGTAACCTATGCGGTGTTTATGTATGTATATAAGCATATAAGTGATATGTATTTTTAAAAACATAAAACTATACTTTTTTTTTATTACATATTGAAGAGACATTTTATATTGACCGATGATTATATTATATAAATATAAAATATAATGGAAAAATAATATTCTGTTTTAATGTTATTTTATACTTTTATAACAATTATTATTATTTCAAATACACACAATTTAAATAAACATTTATTGCAAAAAAAAACTTACAAAACATATAGATAATGTATGTTATATAAATTTTAGAATATAATAAAACTATATATAAACTATATATGAATTTACTATACGAATAAAATACATCATCTAATCAATACATTGGCATTATTCTTTTAACATATTAACTATAGATTATTTAGAGAATATATAATGACAATTGTATAGGGAAGATATTTATATAAATACATTGATTATATACTGCGCGCATCTCAAAGCAATTTTATATATTTTATGACATTTTTTTTATATAAAGTTGTTAATTTTGAATTTAATAAACCTATAATAATTATATTTTATTGATATATATTTCGAATGGTTTCTATAAGTATTAAATTTAGATAAATTATAATAAATGCAATACACTTTTCACACTCACTCACAATCAACGGATATTTTGTATATACAAAATCAAAACAAAAAGAAAACACATTTGCCTTTTATATTCTTTTGTATGATTATCTAAAAGCAAATATTTCTGTATAGTTTTCTTATAAGAAACAATCTCTATGTCTATGTAATTTTCAATAAAGGAAATAATTCTGCATACATTTTTGTTCCATTTTTCCGTTATCCACTGAAATCTTCAACGAAGAATAACATTTAAAAAAATCCCCAATAAGTTCATCCTTAAAATATATCATTATAAATATTCGTAAAAGTAAAAGGCGCCCCACCAATATTTGTTATTTAACCCCTCGACGCGGATGATATCCATTTTTATTTCTTTTTTAAATTAATCCATTATTGTGGATTAAATGAATAAATGAAAAGATAAAAAAATAAAGTAATTCGCGTGCACAATTTAATATTTATTCTATATAGACATGTTTATAGAGAGGTATAAAAAAATAAATAAATTTTTCGCTATACAACCAACAATCTGGTTTTAGCGTCCAACAATAGCCTTCTGTTGTTACTTTCTTAATTTGTGGCTTTTACGGTGTCGGTAATTAGCCGTACGACCAACCGCAAGCGGAATATACAACTCTGTGTTAAAATTCAGATTCGAAAAATAACCGAAAACACAAAACATATTTTATGCATTCAGTAGGATTCGAACCCACGACCCCAAAATTTCGTTAGAATTTTAGGTTGGCATTTTTAACATTTACACCACAGAGTTATATATATAGATATATAGAGAGGTATAATAGTGATATTTAAAAAAAAAATTAAAATACATTCTGATATATACCAATTTCTTTTTTTTACTTTTAAAATTAATCTATATATAACAACTCTAATATTGCAAAAATAATTCAAAAAAAAAAATGTTTCCAACAATATATTTACTATACAATAAGTAGCGTATACAATTCAGTTTATATTATATATTAACTATATACTTTCTACTTACTTTTTTATCTTATACCATATATATGTACATGAACTATATGAACGATATATAAGCAAAAAATATATATGTTCACTCTATACAGAGATACAATTTCTAATAATAAATACAATAAATATGGTCGAGGAAAATAAATGAAGCATGCAAAATTTTCATAAATGTAATTTTGTATAAAATAAAATTAAAAATCACACATTTCATTTTTAAAAATTTAAAAATAAGTCTATCTACAATAATACTCGACTCTTATACATAATAATTTTATGTTAAATTATTTTTTTTTGTTTATAAGACTATCGCTATATTTGAAAAAATATATACATTAAGAATTTATTATAAATTCCATTGTACTGTTTTGCTTCACACATGAATAAATATAAATCAATATATAGTATATATACACAGTGCGACAATTAATATTCCGGACTCAAACCGTATCTCAATAACCAGTGTAAAGATCTATGCGTTTTGAAGCTTGATGTTTTATCTATCGTCTGTAAAAATTTCATTGCATTTGGTTGACAAATAAAAAAGTTATGACATTTCTTGTGAAACAATTAATATTGTAGTTGAAGTAGAAGTTTTAATATGGAACAAAGAGCAGTCATTAAATTCAACGTAAAGCTTGGTAAATCTGCAACAGAAATGTTCAAATCAATGCAGCAAAGTTAATGACGATATTTGTATGGGTAGAACACAAGTTTTTGGGTGGTATAAACGTTTCGTGGGTGGCTAAAACACCGGCTAAAAAACAAGAAAAGTTCCATCGAAAATCAAGACAATGCTCGTAACATTCTTCGATAGCAAGGGTATTATCCATAAAGAATTAGTTCAAAGTAGTCAAACAGTCAGTGGCGCATATTATATCGAAGTTTTGAAGCGTTTGATGGCAGGATTCGTTGTATTCGACATGGATATCGTGAATCAGATAGTTGGTGCTTGTTACACGATAATGCACCGAAACACACTTCACTTATTGTTCGTCAGCTTTTGGCTCAAAATCAAGTCTTTGTGTTAAATCATCCACCGTATTCAACCGATTTAGCACCATGTGACTTCTCCTTGTTCCCAAAACTTAAAATGAAATTGAAAGGATATTTTTTTGAGGATATTGAAACCATTCAAACAGCATCTACACGCGCATTAGAGGCACAAAATGAGCTGGAACACACATTTGAATCATTATTAAATCGATGTAACAGTTGTATTGAATCAGGAGGAGAATATTTTGAAAAATAAAAAAAAAAAATTCAAAAATCGTGTTTTTAATGTATTTTCTAGGACCAGTCCGGAATATTAATTGTCTCACTGTGTATATATGAAAAACTCTTTTATATTTAAAGTAATATTACATGTGTTTATGCACTATATAAAGAAATATATATATTTAAATATATTGTTTATATACTATATATCTATAGATATAATAGAAAAGATTATGATAAAGTGAGCTTTAATATATTATTTATAATAAAAGGGTGTCTCATCAATTGAAGGAGATCTTGTCTATATCTAAAGTTAAGTAAATTTGAAAACGGTTTTTGTAAAACTTGAAAAAAAAAAAGGATTTCTTTTCTGATTTAATGAAATCGATTAAGAATTCTTGTGTATAAAAACAAAAGTAAAATTTTATTCGTACGCTTATAAAGAGTAAACTTGTATTTTTTCGGATGTCTTGTTATTTTCTAATCTGATTTTTTGTTACATCAATAAAATATTGAATATTATAGAAAATTAATTTTTTACTATTCATTAATTTTTTCTGCATATTTTAAAGTTCAGAAATTTGAATTCGAAGATATAACTTTCAATATTCTTATCGTTATAAGAAAAATCTATCTAACTATGTCATTGGAATTCAATCGCACATTCCGATGTATTTAACAAATTATTCCCATCGAAGTTCGACTGTTTGGAAAACATTTAGATTTAAAACTGCCCTTCGTTTTATATAATGATGTTAATTTAATTTTTAATAAATTCTTATTCGAGACACTATTTATTGTTTACCTTTACATAAAATACATATAAAATCGCATCTATCTATTAAATAAGAAAATGAGAAGAAGAAAAAAAAACAACATAAACAATAAAATATACTTAAGTTTAATGTTTAAAATGTATATATGGTATATACATATATTTATAAATAAATGAAAAATAAAAAACAAAAATTGTTGAATATTGGCACAAAATACATATACATACAGCTTATTATATGCGGGGTATATATCGAAAAATAATTTCGAGCACGTGCTCTTAATATTTTCTTTGCAGTTATTTGATTTGATTCATTTTTATCTATTGATTTCTATATTGTTTATTTATTTTTTTTTTTTTCATTTTATAAATAAGACTTTTTTTTTCTATTTAATCTTTTATAAATTTTTCTTTTATATAAATATATAAAGTATTCTTGAAAATATATAACCGTGATCTATTTATGCTTACTTTTTGAACCATTGTTCAATTTATATACTATAATAATAAATTTAAATTTTCAAATATACTGTAAAAAATAATCTATCTACCTGTATATATATATAATTTAAATAGTAATATTGTTATTATATGTACATCGAGTAATACATACAATAAAATGTTTAATGGATTTTTATTTTGAATATATACTATATATTCATGGAATCATTTCAAGTAATTTACCATAATATATCTATAAATTTATATGTTGTTTATATATATTGAAATTTTTTAGGTTAATTTCAAATTAAATAATAAATATAAATATATATATATTTATTTTGTATACTCTATTATTTTATATCGTATATATATATATACAACAAATAGCATATATATTATATTAATACATATATATTTATTCATTTATATATACTATATAGGAAAAGGAATTTATATGTAAATTAATTAAGACACGATTTTCAATTTTATTTTATTTAAATATAGATTTAATTTTATAGAGTGCATATTAAATTTAGTGCATTTAATTTAATGTAATTAATTAATGTGCATATATATATATAGTTAAAAAAAATCTATTTTAAATTACCATTTGATTGTATATAAAATATACATTTATAATTATATATATATATATGTATTTTTTTTTATTGCTTCATTATACATATATATATTTTTTTATATACGTTTACGACGATTTAACGAATGGTATTAGGGAAATTAAATATATCTATTTTTGTTATTTTGTTTACAAAATCACGAAATGTAAAATTCTATTTTATTTTTTATTAGTATATAATTATTTTTTTTGCAAAGATTATTTTTAAATTTAATGTTAGTTAATCAATTTAAATAATATTATAGACCTCATCATGTTATATATATACAGATAAATATATTATAACTATATATTATATCTAGAACATGAAATGGATGAATTTTTTTACTGATGAAGTTTAAATTGAAAAATTTTTTCATTTATGTTGTTTACAATAAGAGGCAAAAATCTATATAATTTAATTTATATTATTATATATATATAACTATACATAATGTAATTAAATTGATTTGAACAATAAATTTATTGTCAATGAATAAACATTTTAATTAAAATTAAAATTTCCAGTTAATTTATATGTTTGCTAAAGTTTTTATTTTTATAAAAATAAAAAATACTAAAAATTAAAACATTATTGTGGTTAAAATGAACAATAATCTTTATAAATTTAAGCATATATAGATAGCAAATGAAATTTATTATTGTGATTGATTACATCGGAAAAATTTACCAAAAAAAAGATGCGGAATATGGATTCGATTGAAAAGATCCTTAATAATAAGAAGGTATATTTTTGTAATTATTTCATATTATATACATTCGTTACACATTTGGATGGGTTTAAAAGAGCGGTGGGGTATCCTTTATATAAAAGGGGGGATAAGAAGAATGTGGAAAATTATAGGGGTATTTCATTTTTGAACGTAATGAAGAAGGTGTTGGCGGGGGTATTAAATGGTAGATGGAGGACGAAAGGGTTTTGAATGAAAGTCAGGCAGGGTTTAGAAGGGGATATTCGGCGATGGAACATATAATGAGTTTAAAGTGAATGGTGGAACTAAAAATGAAGAAAAAATAAGGGACGAAGGTATATGGGTTTTTTGTGGATTTGAAGGCGGCGTTTGACAGAGTGGACAGGGAGTTAATGTGGTGTAAATTGTACGGAAGTGGGGTGTCAAGCAAAATGGTGAAAATGATAAGGAGAATGAGGCGTGTGTATGGAGACCCCCGAAGTACGGGGAATTCGGAGTATTTTGGGTGTGAGGGAGGAGTGAGACAGGGGTGCGTAATGAGCCCAATGTTGTTCGCGATGTATATAAATGATTTATTTGATGAAATTGGAGGAGGTATATGGGTAGCGGGAGAAAATGTAAGGATCTTAGCGTATGCGGACGATGTGGTGTGTTTAGCGGATAATGTGGGGGTTATGCAAGGAATGATTGAAAATTTGGTGAAATATTGTGAACGGTGGTAAATGGGGGTTAATTTAACGAAATCAAAAATGATGGTCTTTAGGAATGGTGGGAGAGTAAGGAAGGATGAAGTGTGGCAAATGGCCGGAAAGAAAGTGGAGGTGGTGGGCAGATATAAATATCTTGGCTTGGGGTTGAAATGACGGATGGAGGATCATGGCGGAATCATTTGAAAAATAAAGCATTGGAAGCGAAGGCGGGTATGATGCAGGTATGGGGAGTGAGGAGGTATGAGGAGGTGGATGGGTTTGAACGTTATGTAATGAAGAGAATGATGTGGCTGAATAAGACGTGTAGGGAGTGTATTTTGTATTTGGAATTGGGGAGGGTGCCAATGTGGGTGTATTGTTTCAGGCTGCACGTTAGGTGGGTAATTGGAATGTTGGGTAAAGGCGAGACGCGGTTGTTGAGGAAGATTTTATGGGAAATGGTGGAAAAAAATGTGGGATGGATAAGTGAGTGGAAAAAGAAAGTGGGGGAATTGGAAATGGAATGGAATTGGGAGTCAAGAGATATGGAGGATTGGAGATTAAGAGCGGAGGTGTTAGTAAGACGGGTGGAAGATGAGTGTGTAAAGACGTTGAGAATGGAGGGAAGGAGATAGAAGAACGAGGATTGGGTGTATCCGAAGTTACAATGGGGGGTGGTAATGCAGGAATATATTAGGAGTAATTTGAAGTTTTAGGAGATGAGAATGATAATGCGGGTGAGGGGAGATGTAATGGGATTAAATACAAAAGGATGGGATAGTGAAGAAACGTGGAGATGCACGATGTGTAATATGGGTAACGGAAGGGAAACGGGGTGGCATTTTGTTGGGGAGTGTCCGGTTTTAGGAGGGGTGAGGTGGAAATGGTTGGGAGTAAGAATATTGTCAAGGAATGGATTGAAGGAGTTGTTATCGGGAAAGGGGATAGGAGAAAATGGAGAAGTGTGGCGGTGGAAATTGGTGGCAGGGTTTTTGTTGGAAATGGAGAGGTACAGGGAGAGTTTGGTACGGGAGTATAACGGGTAGGGCAAGGCGGAAAAGGAGGAAAAAAACAGAGGGTGATGGATAGAGGATATGTGGAAGGTACTCGGGGTTACGATCGGATGATCAGGCCCTTACCTTTATTTGTTTATTTGATTTTGATTTATGTTATTGTGTGTATGTTTTTGTAATTTTTTTGGATTGTAATAGAGATCGTAATTAATTAAAAATATAAAAAACAAATGAATTTATAAAAAAAAAAATATACGTTTGTTATATTATTTTCGCTTACAACCGACGACAACGGTTTGCTGTTGTTGATAATTTGTTCCTTTTACGGTGTCGGTAATTATGTAGCCGTTTACGACCAATCGCATTTATTCAGGCTCGAAAATAATCGAAAAAGGCAAAACATATTTTATGTCATTATAGTAGGATTCGAACCCACTGCCCGGGCAATTTTGTTAGAACTTAAGGTCGGCATTTTTATCAATTACACTATATACAAAGTGCTAATGATGTAATTAATCTATGAACTTTTAAAATATAAACAACAGTATAAAAGCTCCAAGACTCGCAACATAACTGAGAGATCCCAGATGTTATTCCAAAGAGGATTTTATCAGAATACAGTATAAGATCGATCTTTGAAAATATTGGATAGGATTCAATCCAAAGTAACAAAACTGGTACTTGAATATAACCGTAATTATTTTGATTTTTTAATAGAAAAGTTTATATTAATAATAATTATTATTGTTTTATTTTGAAAACCGTTTATATAATTATTTTTAATTAATATTTAGGTGAAACATAAATAAATAAATAAATATTATTAAAATCGCATATATATTTGTTATTTTGTTACATATATATTACATATATTACACATATACAAAGGGAAAACCGCAAATGCGAATGGTTAACTATACTATATATAAACTAAATCGAATACATTATTATATACCATAGATAGATAAAAAACAAAATAAATAAATAACATCCATTATTATTATTATTATTATTATAATATTGGAAACAAATCAATATTCATTTTAATATTCACATATTTTTTATGTAAAATAATCTTTAAAATAATATCTCTAAAAATAAACAAATATATGTATATAAGATAAGATAAGTAGGTATATATTGGAAAATAGAAAAAACTAAATTTATACACAAAATATATATGTATGTATATACTTATAATAAAAAATAGATTTTATAGTACTTTATAAAAATAGAGCATAAAAGTACTTTATATATTCGTTAAATTATTATTATATGATTATAAATATGTATATGGTTATGGATGTATATGAATGTATATTATATTATGTGTATTAAATTGTATATAGCCCGTCAGTCGGCAAATATGCTCTTGTACAAAGGCGATAAAAGCAATCAAAATGAATTTTATTGTATACATATCTTTATGTTTATATAATGTATATGAATAGATAGAAATATATTCGTAATCATATATATATATATATAAAATTTATTTAAAGTATGTATAAAATTTCTTACTTCGTTACTACTTCTTTTTAGATTGCTTGCATATATATATATATATACATATATATATATATAAAATATTTGTATATATATAAAACTATAAAACTAAAGTATAAAATTCCGTATCCTCTATATATATATATATATATATATATAGTTGATTAAATAGATGGTGTTCTCGATGTATAAATATATATATCTGATGCGTCTATATATATATATATAATATATATATATGAAATTTATTCAAACCATATATTGAAATATATATTCATATATAGTTATCTTTTTATGTAGTATTAAAGATATCTAAAGATGTGTGTCTTAAATAAATAATAATAATATTAATAATAATAGTAATATGAAGAAAAAAAATTAATAATAATAATAATAATAATAGAAGGAAAATAAAAAATAGAGCAATATAATGAATATATTAAAAAATATTGTATGTATATATACTTTATACACCTATATGCGATTTAATAATAATAATAATAATAATAATATATTAATGTTTTGAGAACTGGTTTAATTCTTTCATCTTTTTATTATTTATTCTGTTTTAAATAATCTGCATACAAGATAAAATATATATATATTTATAGATTGAAATATACATATTCATATATATGAATATTTATAATAAGCGATCAATTATATATTATTTTATTAAAATATATATATAGCTCGCTTATTATAGAAGAGGTATAGAAAAAAAAATCAATTTTAATACAATATTTGAAATTTTAATTTTAAATTTTAATGAACATATGACAAAAAAAAAAAATTACAAATCAAATTGGAATAAACATTGTATATATATTATAAAAAATTTTTTTTTAATTTATAATTAAGTGATCGTTGTTTTTATAAATAATATACTTATAGATATATATATAGTTATATATTTAAAATTAATCAGGATTAATTTAGATTCAAGTATATATATAAATATTGTATTAGCATTATGTTGCCCGTTCGTATATATATATATATATTACGTTTTACAACAAATTATAAAACCACATATATAAATATCATTTTTATTGTTATTGTATAGTGAACATGTAAATTATTTACAATAACGCGCAATTACATAGAGATTATAACTCAATTTGTATATTATACATATAAAATTTAAAAATAATTGCTTATTTTATATCAATTAATTAATATACGAAGTGAAAATTTTTTAATTCAATTATTAACCCAAATATCTTACTGGTAAAAAGTTGTAAAACCTACTGAAATGTGTCTTATAATTTACGTACTTAAAATCTGTAATACACAATACAGGGGCTCAATTCTTCAATCAGACTCAAAATTGAGTGTACGCAACTTTGCGTGTGCCCGAGAAGCGTATACGCAACTTTGCGTATACGATTTTGTATTCTTGATTACCACACGCATATTTTATTCACCTCAGACTCAAATATTGTGAAATCACTCATTTTTGTTGTATAAATGAAGAAAAATACAAAATATATAATAGAATAAATGAATCACTCACGAGAATGAGAAGAGTTTGTTATTATTAATACATACGCTATATAGAAAAATAAAAATTATAATATGTTATTTTATGTAATATTTTCAATAATACGATATTATATTCTATTATTTCTAATATCTCTATGGTGATAATTAATTTTCTTTTAATTTCTATTTTTTAATTATAAAAAAATTGAAAATAATTTTTTTTTTATTTTTCCTATATATTTTTCATACCAAATCACACGCAAATATATTTGCGCTTACAAAATAGTAGACTCAGTAGATGCGTGTGAAAGCATACGCAAAAACTACACTCAAAATTTCAAGAATAGCTATTCGTATACTTTCAAACTCAAAAATGGTATTTGCGTGCACGCAACTCTTGCGTGTGATTCAAGAATTGAGCCCCAGATTTTGTTAAAAAAAACTTGTAACATCAACGAAAAATAAAAATATCTTCTTATATAAGAATAGCTGATGTAGATGTAAATTTATTTTCCTCAGATCATTTCCACTGGAACTGGAACTGAAAATGTGTTTATAAAATAAAGACAAAGTTCGGAATAGTATTTCAACGTAGTTTTATCTAAATTATCGAACGTGATGAAAAACAATTAACATACAATGGTTTTTGAACACAAAACGTAATCTGAAATATAGAAATTGATGATAACAAATAAAGGGTAAAGCTATAGGAATGTTTTTCAAAAAAAAACACCTAAAATTCAAAAAAATGCATGAAATCTTTATTTGAATCGATAGTACGGTCCATATAAATTAATGTTTGAAGATTATTTCATGCAAATGTTGACCTTGACTGCGCCTCAAATGATCCATCCGTTTAGTCCAATTTTGGCATACTCCTTCCAACATTTCGGCCGGTAGCTCACGAATAAATGCTTCAATGTTGTCTTCCAAAGCGTCAATTGAAGCGGGCTTGTCTGTATAGACATGAGCTTTAACATTAACATGTCAGCCCACAAAAAATAGTCTAAAGGCGTTAAATCGCACGATCTGGCCGCCTAGATTGACCGGTCCCGAACGTGAAATAAAATGTTCACCAAACTCGCCTCTCAATAAGTCTATTATTGCGCGTGCTGTGTGGCATGTGGCACCGTCTTTTTGAAACCACAAGTCATGCAAGTCAAGCTCTTGCATTTTGGACAAAAAAAAGTTGAATATCATCTCACGGTAGCGCTCACCATTCACAGTTACGTTACGATTCGCATCATCTTTGAAGAAGTACGGTCCAATGATGCCACCATCCCATAAACCGCACCAAACTGTGACTTTTTCGGAATGCATTGAGCTACCAATGCAATGCTTCTGGCTGATATTCACTCCAAAATCGACAATTCTGCTTATTTACGTACCCATTGAGCCAAAAATGAGCTTCGTCGCTGAACACAATTTCGTCGCGATGAACTTTCTTAACAGAGCACGCATTTTGATAATAAAATTCAATAATTTGCAAGCGTTGTTCGTTTGTAAGACGATTCATGGTTAAATTATACACCAAACACAAGATGTTTGAAAGTGAAACAAAAATTGTTTTTTTTATGGGGAAATTTCCTTTTAATAAAAAAAGTTTAGAGTCTTTTATGATTCATAGTTAAGCAAGTTTTTGGGATATTTTACTTTTATATAATTATATAAAAATTAAAATTTTACTAATAAAAAATGTTGCAATTTTATTAATTGTGAATATTTTTAGAAAAATGTTTGGAAATTCATTACATTTCATGAAGAAATACTGTTCAATTGTACCAAAGTTTTGCCTGGATGATGACATATAAGACATAAATACAAAAGAAATGCGAATTTAAGCTCTTATGAATGTGACTCTGTGTGGAATTCGATGCAATTATTCTAGACGGATCACAAATTTGAAGATTGTTTTAAAGTTTTAATTTCAGCTTTTTCAGTCAAAAATTTAATGCAATCCGACATGGATTTCTTTTAATTGGTTTTGCTATAATGAATTTTAACTTTACTTCATAAAAATATCTGAAAATTCTTCTTTTTTTTTTTATAGAAAAATACTTAAAATGTTATAATATTACAATAAATTCTATCAAATTTTGTAATCAGATGATGCGGATATGGAAAACTGTTCACGGATTTTTAATGTAATAGGAATTGGAAAGGTATTTTTAGACTATACATACGAATAGGTTTTCTTATATATGCAAATCTGTATATATAATTTAATACTTGCCTCCGCACATAAATTCACGCACAAAACTGTAACTGATTTATTCAATTTTTTTTTTTTATAAATAACATTTTCCTTTATATTTATTTAAAATCTATAAATTTCAAAATTAAATAAAATAATAATAACACAAAAAAAACATAGAAATACATCAATAATTCACAGACGACCCTCTGGGATTATTTATAATAGTTATAAATATATCGTGTATCTTTTTTTTTTGTATAAGCGTTATTGAATAAGTTCGATCGATATATATATCTATATATATATATATATATATATAACAGATCGATATATATTCTTAATGTATTTTTATTTTTATATTTATTTTAAGAACATTATTATTTTTGCATATTACAACACACTTTAACAATATAAATAAATTAAAAAAAAAAAAAAAGAAAAAGAATTTATATTTAAATGATTCAATTTTATTTTTTTTTGCTTTTCTTATATATGGTACATACATATATAGCATGTTATAGTTCTATCATATAAAATTAAAATTCCTTTTGCTACTTTATTAGCAAAAAGCCATATATTTATCGCCTCCGCATAAAAATTTGCATTAAACTCTGATAAGTTTCTTTTGCGGCTTCCTTTTTTTTTTTGTTTACCTCTTGCGCGTATTATAATGTGCTTTTATACCATCTATATATATATATATATATATATGCAATTTACTGTTTGTTGTATATTTATATATCTTACAGGTACACAATAATATATATATATAGTTTACTACTACTGTGTATTTCTTTTATTTTGGTTTGTATATTACAATTTATACACCATACAACACACACAATATATATATAGCATGTTGAATAATATGTTAATAATATTGATAAAAAAAAGTATATATATATATTTATATATAGTAGTTATTTTCAGTTGTTACTTAAGTCTGTTCGCGATAATGTTCTGAATACGTTGTATTTGATTTTTGTAGTAGAACTGTTTGCGAATTGTTTTCGAATTTAATAACAGGAATGATAATAAGTAACAGGAATGATAATAAGTTGGATAGCACTCGCGAGTTTCAAATACATAAAAAATGTATTTTTATAGTTCAAAAAACAAGCTAATCATTTGAAACTTGATTGAAATATTCGTCGTCGGCTTAAATTTTATTAAATTTAATATCGCACGATTTGGCTTTTAACATATAAGAAAAAAATATATATAATAAGCATAATTCAAAATAAGATATGTTTTTAACAATATGTTAAATTTAGACAACATATTTTACCTGTGAATAATCTTTTGGTATATAGACATTTAAATAAACAGAAAACGATATTATATATATAAATTTTAATATACACATAAAATAAAATATAGATATATTTATTTGCATTTATTATATGAAAGGTTTAACATCTCAATTTAAAAGATGGCCAAATCCATTTTGGTATCAGAAACTTATTTGCATAGTACAAGCAACTCATTTGAAATTCATTAAGTCTTAATTGTTTGAAGAAGGAATTATATGTAATATATAAAGAGATATGGTATGGTATTATATAGAAAGGATAACTATCGCGTATTTGTGTTTTCTTATTTCTGTTGTAATATTCACTTTAAAGTTTTTTTTTTGCAAATATATATATTATATTATATTGTTACTTATTTATATATATTGCATGTTATTTATTTATTTATATATATATAGTAATATTTATGAGATATATAGTTAGATTATATGCATTTAAATTCACATACATATTTTTTGCTATATAAAAGTTAATTGTATATGTATATATATACGAATAATAAAAAGAGATTTCTTTTTACTGCGCGACTGAGGTAAAAACATATAAACCAAAAGTTAACAAACAGTAGCTGCAATATATATATATATATGTGAAACTGTAAAGATCGATTGACGATTGTACAAAATTTAAAGATTTATAAAATTTAAAATTGTTTTTTCGTTAGTGTGTATGTATATTTAGTATATTATATATATATATACATAAAATCACGTATTTATTTATATATAATATAATATATATACTTTCTTACATGTTTATTTATATATTTATTTGTTATTGGTTTGTTTTGGTTTGAATTGTCATTTTTGTTGCGTTTAAATTTAGTTCAATTGATATATTATTATTAAATTCAAATTTAATGTTAATAAATTTTGGGAATTTGGCAATCCTGTATGAAGGTTTGGCGTTTTTATAAATGTTTTTTTTATAGTTGCGTTTTTAATAGTTGAATTTTCCTGTTAAATTATGAATTTTCCATACCAAATGACAACCAGTTCTATCGCAAATTAATCATTTTCTATATAAAAAAAAGTCTTATGATAATGATTTTTAACAAACTTAAATATCTACCAATTATTTGTCATTTAATATTTCAGAATTCAATTGAAAACACATATTTTCATCAACTAAAATTTATAAATTTTCTGTTCATCAGATCACATCAGGGTCTATAGCTAAACTAATGGGTCTCATTCAGAAAGCATAATATTCCCAAAAGTATCTTATTTATTATAAATATTCAATGTGACTTATATATTATGATAAATTACTCTTCTATATACTTAATTTTCCTTTTTCTATATACAATATAAAAACTAATTATTTGTAAATTTATTAAATAATTTGTATATAGCTTTAAGTATATATTCTATTATACAATTGCGATTGACGCGTATACAAAGAATACAAGAAATAATTACAATTCACATATAAAATGTTGCCTTTTTTTTTTATAAATATATAACATAAATAGAATTTATAAAAAAAAAAAAATTGGTAACATCTCAATTAATGTCACATTCAAATCGTATATAAAAATATAAACTGATGGCAAATACAATATACGCGTACATTCATATATATTTTTATATGCGTCGATATATACAAAAAGAAATCAAGAAAAAGCAAATAAATGATTGAAAATTTATATATAACTTTTTTTTATACAATTTATATATAAGCTTGTTATATTAGAATTTATAAATAAGATGTTTATATGATTATAATAATAATAATAATCGTGGGAGACAACATTAAAATGAAAAGATTATTTGTGAAAAAATATATATAGAATATAGATATATAAGTATTAAGAAAAAACACAATATATTACCATTTATAAATACCAGAATCCAAGTGTATAGGCCGATATAATATTTTTTTTTTAAAATCCACTACGCACGGACGATTGATATATGTTGTATATAGGATAAAAAAAAAGTATATATCCCTTTCGTCAAATTATATTGTTTTAATCTTATACACGTTATATGTATATATTTGTAGAATTATTTAATCTGATTGTGGATATTTGCTGTAGAAAGGTAAATCATTTTTTATACTTATATATGAATAGGTATATAGATGCACATTGAATGATTTTATTTATAGTTATTAAATAAAAGAATAGCAAATAAATCCATTAATAGCCGTATAGTGACAGTATATGAATTAAATATTATTTCCATTCAAAAGTATAAATCATAATTATATAGATTTATACATCCAGGTAGGTATAGGTATATAATAAGATATTTTTTCGTTCACGTCCTGCATTTATTCCTATACAATCCTCTACAATGGTTTCTAAAAGGAATTTCTGTGTCATTTTCTAATAGAAAATTCTGTATATGATTTTCTAAAAGGAAATTCTAGATAATTAAAAGTTTGGTAAATATATGAAGAATCGCGTCCCGGCTTATGAATATCAAATTGATACCTTTTGGTATGCGACCTATAGATATTGGTTATTATGACCTATATAAAGGGTGATTTTTTAGCTATTATCTTTTTGGCAACACGGGTTTAAACAGCTGACGCACGTTTCGTGTTTTGTTTCACTGTCAAACATCTTCAGTTTGGTCTATAATTTAACCATGAATCGTCTTACAAACGAACAACGCTTGCAAATTATTGAATTTTATTATCAAAATGCGTGCTCTGTTAAGAAATTTCATCGCGCGCTTCTTCCATTTTATGGTCAGTTTAATCGACCTACTGAAACGGCTATTCAGGCTATTGTGACTAAATTTCGCACCAAATTTGCATTGTTGGACATTAAACCACCAACCAGCTTACGTAGAGTGCGAACTGAAGAAAATATCGCAGCTGTATCGGCCAGCGTTAATGATGACCATCAATTATCGATTCCTCGCCGTTCGCAGCAATTGGGCCTCTGTTACTCAACAACGTGGAAAATTTTGCGAAAGGATTTAGGTGTGATGCCTTTCAAAAGCTCATGTCTATACAGACCAGCCCACTTCAATTGACGCATTGGAAGACAACATTGAATCATTTATTCGTGAGATACCGGCCGAAATGTTGGAAAGAGTATGCAAAAATTGGACTAAGCGGATGGACCATTTGAGGCGCAATCAAGGTCAACATTTGCATGAAATAATCTTCAAATATTAAATTATATGGACCGTACTATTGATTCAAATAAAGATTTCATGCATTTTTTTGAATTTTATGTGTTTTTTTTTCAAAAACTTTCCTATACCTTTTAAAAAATCACCCTTTAGATCGGGAAATATAGTTTGGAATCATTTTTCATTAGCGCGATTAAAGAACTCGATATTTTTCTTAACATTTGATTTAATGAAAAGTTTCTTCCAAAATTTCAAAGATTATTCATAATTTACTTCATTCACGTATCCTAATTTGAATATATTTTTAATGCATTATATATATGTATATGTATGGAGAGGACATTTCTAAATGCATCCTTATTTTTAGTCGTCTAATTTCCTTTGCATTAATATTTTATATTTTAATAATCCATATATATTATCCATCAAAATACATATAAAACCATTAATTTTAAATATTATGTATATTTTTTAAATGCATATATAATAAATTGTGAACTGAAGAAAGAAAAAAAAGTTAGTATATAGAATTATAATATAAAAAATGAATAACAAAAAAACAATTTATATATCGTCTACATACCCCCAGAAAATATGTACCTGTAGAATATATATATATATATACCTAATAATACATCAAATTATAATACATTTTTGTTTTGTTATATTTGTATTTGTATATTCAAACCGCGAATACCTCGAGTATATTAAAACAATTTTTGTTTATTACAATATTATTCTGTTGACTGTGATGAGTCGTGATTTATGATGTCAACTTTGTTGATGTTTATAAATACATACATTTATTTATTATATTATATTATAAAATAATAACTATCATCTTATAATAACGATCAATAAAACAGATCAACATATATAATAATATAACTAAATAACTATATATATGAACTTGTATATATGAAATGAACTGGAACTTTATTCACATAAAGAAACAATATATATATATATATTTATAAGAGCAAGTTTACAGAAGAAATAAAAAAAAATATGATTAAAATACGGAAAAAATCAAATTGGAATAAAATAAAATAAAAAAAACCTTTAACAAGATATATACAATTTTTAATTTAATTGGATCTGACTGAATAGATTGATTTTATTTGTGGAAAACAAAAAAAATACTAAAATGCTATATTTGATTTATTTTTCCTTTTATATAAATAATAATGTACATTATGTATGTATGTATGTTTTTTTTTTGTTTTAATAATGCATATATCAATTGTTAAATTCGAATAATTCAAATGTCTTTTATATTATATGGTATATACCTACATTATGTTATATGATAATATTATTTTATGTATATATTGAAGAAAATATTTTTTTGTTATATAATGAAACGATTGCAATTGCTTATTGGCATATGGTTTAATAATAAATAACAAAAAAAAAAGTAGTTGCTTTTTAAAGAAATTTTTCTTATATAAATCATATATATATATATATATATATATATTTTAATAATTCCCTTTTTATGTAACATTTCTGCATAAATTCTGCATAAAAATCTTATGAAGTTTTAAATGTATTAAAATATCTATATTAAAAATATAATAAATAAACTATAATTAATTATATTAAAAACATAACTATGAATACCTGAAAACAATGATATCATTCAGATTATATGATCATATATTTTAGCTTTTTTTAATTATAGTAATCTCAACAATAGAATTTTCCCATTGAAAGAAAATCCTTTAAGAATTCATAATAAACATTTTTTATTCAATGCCATTTTTTTCTGCTGATTGAAATTCTTCTAAGAAATCCTCCTGAATGTTTTTGATTCAATCAGATCATGTTTCTGGCGATAGAAAATTCTTCAAGTATCCGATAAAGAACATTTTTCTTTAAATGTCATATTTTTTTTCTGTTGATTGAAAATCATACAACAGTCTCAAGTGAGCATTTTCACTTCAATTGAGATGTTTCTATCGTGTGTGCAGTGCCTTTTAAGAACCCCTCTGGGCTATTTATCCTTAAATAGATATTTTTTTTTGCCAATAGAAAATCACATACAAAAAAAGAATCCCATATTATTTTGTTTTTGTTAGACTGATGAGGATCTACTAAATTTAAAATCAAATGGTTTTTCTATAATTCTATTTGAATATAACAATAAGAATTGTATTTAATTCTGTCCTATCCGAAAGAAATCGTATTTTATAAGAATTTTTGTTCCTATGAATTATAGGGTGATAAATTTCATAATATATTATATTCAATCGAATATACGCAACTATATAATAGAACTATATAATCTCTGCGATAATTATGATAAACAAAATCGGTCATCGATCGATTGTTTATTTTTCCATTTATTATATGCATATATGAAATGATTTTCCATATAATAATTACACATCCATATAAATATGAATATATACATAAAAATAAACAATTTTTTTTAAACTATATATAATTATATATTGTTTTAATATTCATTGTTACAAATTAACTTATGCACTTTGTGTTTTGTTGTTGTTGTTGTTGTTGTTTTATTCTCTATATACATAAGATGAATACCAACAATAACATCAAATGTATATAATTTAACAAAAAAAACATAAAAAAAATTAGTATATATTTTCTTTATAATATACATGAAAAAAAAAGTCAATATTATTCGCATAATCAATATTAATTGGTTTTATTATTATTACTATGTACGCATATGGATGTATGAAGACCATCATCATCTTGGTCATCGTCGTCGTATATAGTTCATTTAATATTTTAAAATTTAGTTATTTTATATATACCATAATAATTCTTGTTATATGTCCTTTTCATAATTATCCTCTCAGCCAGTATATATATATATGGAATATATAAAATGTGTTCAAACAAAAAGCACTATTAAAGTAAGTAAGTATATGCGTATATAAAAAGATATGATAATATTACAAGTCTGTAAAAAAAAAACAAAAAAAAACTAAAAATATGTATTATTTATATATTAGCAATAATAATAAACTCTTGAACTGGGCAGACAGCAATTCGCATGTATATACATATATTAAAATAAAAACAAAAACTAAAAACTCTGCGGATATAATAATAATAATAATAATTCCATATATGCATCACATCGCATATATACATTTAATAAAAATAATAATATTACATGATTCTTACTGCGAATGTTAACTATATATATATAGTATATAAATATATAGCTATAAAAATCTGTATACAAAATCTGGCTACCGTCGTTATTTTAAAATTACGCGTTCCAAATTGCCAAAGGTAATAATTATATTATATATATAGATTGTGAATTACATATAGTCTTGAGTCCATATTATAAATAAAACTCTGTTTTATATATGTAATATAACAAAAAAAAAAATAAATATATGAATTGAATGCGGGGATCAGAACGGATGGATTGTTAAAATTGTTATAATCTAGTGTTATATATGTACATTGTACATCTTCAGATGCGAATATAACCATAAAGTGTATATGAATATGATATAAAACTGAAATCTGTTGTTTTGTGTTCTTATAAAATGCATATGTATATATAAATATAATATATGTTTCTGATGCTGTTCGTATATATATATTATAAAAGATGATGAATGAATAATGAATATATGAAAATATTTTGAATTTGATATAAAATAAAGTAAAAAAAAAATCAAATAAAACGGATATACGTGAACGAATATTAAAAGAATTAATAATGAATATAAATAAACCACGCGATTGCATAACATATATATTATTGTAATATCATACACGTTATAGTATAGACCTAAACGTACGTATAAATTAATGTAATTTTAATCAGTAAATGATCATTAATACATTATATAAATATTAAATAAAGTGATTTTTTTTTAAACCATTTGATTTTATTTTACGTGTTTTGTTTTTTTACGTGAATATTTTTCATTAAAATATCTAAAAAAAATACCCCCGAGTAAAAGCTTCAAATTTCCAAATCAAATCTATCTGTTGTAAATATTACAGAACTTTTGTACCCACATAACACCTAATTTTATGTAAATTTCTTCCTTACGTGTTTTTTTAGGTATTCTATTTGAAGAAGAAGATTTAACTCTATAGAAGTCAGGCTAGGAACGATTTAATTAAGTTTAGCGAAAAAAAATAAATAGCAAATCATAATCGTATACATATATTGTTTATTATACAATTAAGCATATATAATCGTATCTATACATCACATAATAACAAATACAAGGTTTGTTTATGACATGCAATATGCTGAATACGCATATATAAATAAATTTAATAATCTATTATTTTTGTCTTATACAGGAGGAAAATTGGAATAAATTTTTATTTTGCATATCATCACTAATGATCATCACATCCTCATCATCATTTAATATTACAATTATTATTTTTATGACTATTATTCTGTATGCACGTTATTATTTTAATATAATGCATTTTTATGTACTATACTCTATCTATGATATATATTAGCATATGCATAACACCATCATATAATAAAAAAAAAATAAAATATTTATAACGACACATACAAAAAACATCGTATACTGGATACTGCGGTTGGTACATATGCGTTGTTAGGTGATTAGTTATTGTATACACGCAAAGTTAAAAACATATATATATGGATATATAGGAAAAGCTATATATAGAATCAATATAAGTTTCTTCAAGGAATGTCACTTATTATAACAAACATAAGAAGGTTTTATTTATTAAAAAAATAAAATCTATATAAAACAAGAGTGTTTGTTAGGTGGTATATTTTTTTTTATTTATATATATATTAATATCAAAAAATCTGTATAATAAATCAGATTCTGATCATAAATATATATGTATAAGAATCGATATTCTATATAATTATACACCGATTTAAGTAACTTAAACATTCTTGATATTCGTCTGGATCCTTATAGAAATCCTTAGAATTACCTTAAAAACGTTAAATAATAACGGATTTTTTCCATGAAAAAATAAATAAAAGGCAAAATTAACTTTTTGCTTTTTTTCTATCGTTTACTTGCCATTTTAATGAATTTCGCCAGAATTGATGTAGGAAAATGGAATTTCTCTAAATTGGTGTCAAATCGATTCATTAATTGATTTTTAATCCAATTGTCATAACTCATAAACCAACGGATAAGTCTGACTGAAACCAGGCCTATCCATTAAATTTTTTGACCATTATTCGGATTATTCAGCCCCCCTTAATCTATAAATATGCAAATTTTCAGCCAAATTCATCCATTGATTCTTCAGTTATTAATACTTATTTTTAACATATAGTAGATTATATTTTGAATTTATATATAAACAAATATGTAATATTGTAATGTGTATAATAAGAGTACCTATATGTTACAATATGTAAAAGAGGACAACCCGCATGGTTACATATCATTTTGTCACTATATTATACATAAAATATATATTCTATTATTATTATTATTATTATTATTATTATTATTTCTACAAATAGAGGTAGTATTAAATATTTTAAAATATATTATTATGAATGTAGGCAACAAAAATTGCATCGTCGCTTAATATATATTTTGTAATATGTATAGTATATATTTTTAAATGATTTATTTTATATAAATTCAATTCAATTCAATATTTTTTTTTTTTATTACATAAAAACACATTTTTTTTTTGTCGTTTGTATATAAATATGTATAATAATAATTTATTTATAATAATATGCGTGATCCGTATGATATATGTATAACATCAGGAAGAATTTTATTTAATCATTAAATATATTTATTATACATATAAATATATATGTATTTAAATAGATGTATGTATAGTTATATATGATTTACATTTTACATATATATACATCATATAAAACCAATTAGTAGTTTTTTTTATTTACATATATATAGATGTCAATAAATAAATCTCTCAACAACTAACTAACCATATATACTATATATATAAATACCATAAATATAAATTGTATATAAATATATAGAAAAAACCATACGCATATGAAATAATTTTAATTAGGTGAGTTGCTATATGTCGACGTTGCATTTAAAATCGTATACAATATTATTATAACATGTATTATATAGAAAAATAATAGTATATAGTAATGCATAAATAATCCATATACAGATACAATAATATATAATCTAATGCGTGTGTATAAAATATAATAAAATAATAAGACTGATTTGCAATGCATATACCTATATGTATAATGAGAGGTTTGTCAAAATAAATAATCGCAGTCCAAATGTCCATATGCTGTAATATATTTAAAGAGTAGGTAGTTATTCATATTATTATATATGCGTATATGGATAAATAGGATAAGTGATGTAAATTTGTTACAAAAAAAAAGTGGTATTATTGAATGTGCGACGATTAAAATAATAATCTAGTTGAATTATTGGTATTTAATTAGAGTAAATTATAAGGATATGGAAATAGAAACGACGGTGGACTTGATTGAATTATTATTAATTAAATTTGGATCTTTTAGGTACCTCAGCAAAGCAAAGATTACAAAAATAAGATACAATTTATATATGCACATTATTGAACAGCACATTATTGAACAGTTAGAACATTATTGAACAGTTAGAACCAGATTAGTTTGATCGTAAATAGAATGGACTCATGGACACAGGGAGTTTGTTATTTCAAACACATTTCGCAAATATAGTTTCGCAAAAAATATAGATTAAAAGATCCATAAATATATTATATAAGTAACACACAATTCAATTATAATTATAATATGCGTGCATTTAACCACTGATTTGGATGCAGAGCTTGTAAATCAAAATCATATATCAACATGAAACAGGTATACATAAAGAAACAAATTAATCGATATAATGTCCTTATATGCCACCAAAAGTGATATCAAAATCATATTACGAACTCGCATTTGATATTTAATTAGTCAAATGATGATTTGTTGCCATAAAAAATATCCATCTATATTTTCAAAAACGTATATAACAGGTAGGTAAAAAGAAGGAAAGTATGACACATTTTTACGTTTATCATTTTTTGGAAAATCGATTCTCGCCGATTATGAAATATTTCAGAAATTGTATTTATCCGCAGAAACCAAAAACATAAGAAAATCATATAAAAAAGAAAATCTGTCATTAGGCTATAAATTGCAGTATGTGTCATTTCATTGAAGTGTAAACAACAAAGCTTTTTTTTTGCTTCGAATATGTCGAAACACATGCCTGAGAAAGTTGTTTTGGGGGGAAGTTTAATAACTTTCTGTAATTTGAAGAAAACCGCTGCTGATAGTTATCGATTGTGAGCGGTGAACGGTGAACCCGCTTCAGATTGAAGTGGAAGACAAAGAACGGCCAGGTCAGCCAAAAAAATTTGAAGACGAAGAATTGCAGGCATTGTTGGATGAAAATTCGTGTCGAACGCAAAAGGGCTTGCATTAGAGTTGAATGTAGATGCCTCTACCATTTCTAGACGTTTGCATTAAATGGAAAAGATCATAAAGCTAGGAAAATGGGTCCCACATCAACTGAATAAAAATCAACTCAAAGCACGAATCGATGCATGCCATAAACATCTTGCCGAGCACAAAAAACATAGTTTTATGAGTCGAATTGTCACTCGCGATGAAAAGTGGGTGTATTACGACAATCCTAAACGTAAAGCATCCCGGCCAACCATCACCTTCACAATCAAAACGCGATATTCATTGCCAGAAGCTTATGCTGTGCATTTGGTGGGATCAGAAGGGTGTCGTGTATTATGAGCTGTTAAAACCGAATGAAACGGTTACATCTGATCGCTACCGACGACAACTGGGCGATTTGGCAAAGAAATTGAACGAAAAACGACCATTGATAGCTCGAAAACACCACAAAGTTTTAATGCACGATGACCATACCAGACCACATCGTGCAAACATCGTTAAGGAAAAAATAAAGAGGCTCGGTTGGGATCATCTTGATCAGCCCCCCCGTACTCTCCAGACCTTGCTCCTTCTGATTACCATTTGTTCCGATCAATGCAGGTCAGCCTGGCAAATGTACGCTTTCGAAATGCTGAAGATCGCAAAAGTGCAAAAATGGGTCGATGAATGGATTGGGACAAAAAATGAGGAGTTCTTCAAACGAGGAATCAACAAACTTCTTAAAAGATGGGAGGAAGTCATAGCTAACGATGGGCAATATATTGGTTAATGTACTCATTCATTTTGTTATACAAATAAATGCCATTTTCAAGCCAAAAAATCCGCATTTTTAATGCAGGGTCTCAATATATATATATATTGATAGATGGTAATTAAGCGCAATTATTCACTTTTTATTCTCTTTTGAATTTTTATCTTTTAGATTGCTGTTCAGTTTTCTCAAAAAAAATGATGCCATAAATTTATTTTAAAGCCGATTTAATCGAATTCAATCTTTTGAATTTGAATGAACTAATTGACTATTTGAGTGTGTGTAAATTTAATAATAAAATAAAAAATCAATATGTACCCATTCGCAGATTTTATTTAAATATATAAATAATATAATATGTATATTTATTTATTTATAGATAACTAAATTGCAATGCAATGCGTAAATGTATATAATAGTAATAATAATAATAATAATAATGAAGTGCGTGGGAACGTATAACATCATTTTGCGATATACCAAGTACATATTGTACATATAATATATAAATGCATTTATTGTATTATATATATAAACATTTAGACATTTTATTGTATACGTTTTTTTTTTTTTTTTGAACGAAATGTAACAACATTTAAAAAAGTATTTAATGTTTCCGTTTTATATGGTCTCGTTTATATATATACGCGTACTATCTTTTAAATGTTTTTTTTCTTCATATATTATAATAATATGTACATTCATAGATTGTACATATAAAATTGTATTTAATATATATATATAGTATTGGTATATTACCACTTTATCATTCACTCTCTTGACTATATACATATATATATACATATATATGATACATACATTACAGAGATATATAATATATTTTATAAATGAATTCTTAATAGCATTTTATAAAATATGTATATATACATTTATTGGGACCTGTGATGTGTTCTTATATATATATAGTTGATCTGATGTATATATATATATATTATTGTGGATATTCATTTATACGTTATATATTGATAAAAAAAACAACAACGTATTTATTATTGAGGTATATGAATATCAAAGTGATGAATAAATTTGCAAATATATATACTTTTATATATATCAAAAACTTGACTTTGTATTGTATTATAAAAACTATATACATATCTTTTGTTACATATATATTTATGTATTATTGTATGTATACTCTTTTCTGATGATATTCATTTTGTATAAACTTTTACATGACATGAATTTGATTCTATATGTGAGAATATTACAAAATTGTAAATATTGTAAGAAAAAAAAGTATTGGAATCATACAAACAAAAAAAGAAAAATTGAAATTGTTTTATTTAATATACAACACACAAAACAAAACAAAAAAAAAAGAAATATCAAGTTTCCAGTTCGGATTACGACGACGGGAACAATAAATTATAGAATCGACTTGCATATGTCACACGCAGCAGAAAATTGTATGATTCTTAAAAGAATAGATTTTTTTTTCTTTAATGGTAATATCGTAATATCTTATATATCGCGCTTATACTTATATATTGCTCTTATAATGTTAAAATTCAAAGTTGAGAGATGAAAAATCACAATGTTTATTATTATTATTATAGTGTTTTTCCTCTTTGATATTGATTTAAAAAAAAAATATCTGTTTATTTAACAACTTTAATGTATTTATAAACGTCATATTGTCATATAATATATATATATAAAAAAACAAACATTTACAAATAGATAGAGATTTATATATATTATTTGTTTTTGTGTTTAAAAAAAGGTGACAACAAAAAACAACTATATATATATAGAATAGTAGAAAAATTCATACAACAGTGATATTGTATTGTATATCTATAAAATGTGTGATTATTTAATATATATATATATATATAATAATATATAACATATATTATAATGTAAATAATAATTTATTTATTTTTATCTTTATATAGTATAAAATGTATGTGAATGTCAGAAAACTATAGCATATCATATCAATAAAAAAAAAAAAGGTGATTTTTTTTTCATTCATTCTTTCATTCATGGATCAACACACAGGTTTATATTTATATATATAAATAAAACATCATTATAGATATAGAGCAGTGATTTTTTTTTCTTAAAATATGGTATTGTCTTATTATGTATTTATGCAATGAAATATCCTTTTCATGAAAAGTCATGATGACTATATATATAAAACAATAAGAAAACAAAAAAAAACTGTGTAGCATTAAAGAAATAAAAGAAAATTAAAATGAATTATAAAACAAAGAAAAAAATTGTATTTTATAAATTTTATTATTATTTTATTGAACTATATGATATGCGGGATGCGGAGGAGGATGCGGGTGGATGCCGAGGGGGATAATGAATAATGGGCTAAATGGAAAAGCGCAGTCGTAATTTAATTACCTAAGTAAAATCTGGCTGTTTGGGAATCTCCAAATATATTTTTTTCGTTCGAATGAATGAAAATAATACATTTTTTTACATAACATTGAGGTGGAACATTTGAAAATTTCTACCAATTATATATGTAAGTAACATTAAATTTATGTATAGTTTCAGAAAGAAAAGTTAATTTAAAAAGTTCAATAATAGTATTCAAGGTTTCGTCTAAAAATAAAAAAAAAAACATAAATCGCTATAAAAATATACTCTCTCGATACAACATTTTATACTACTCTAACCACTATTACATCAGACACCTGCTATTTTATTCGTATGCTCGACTTCGAGATGCCGCGAAAGGACTTTAAACAATAATTTTTTAATCCTTCCAATTTTATTTCATAAAATGATGGTTTTAGTTAAATAATTGCGTAGACAGAAGTAAAAAATATTTTAAATTCAATTAGTTATGGAATTTAATTCAAAATTATTCAATTTAACAAAAAAAAATGTTGACCATTATAATATCGGACATTTATATTATGCGCTAATCTCCTTTATAACACCTCCTTTGGCCTATATGACAGCATCCATTCTCTTAGACGTGGTATTTACTAAGTTTTTGCATTCATCCGGTGTTTTTGTATTCCTCATTTCAATGATTTTTCATTGGAATTCTTCGCTCACCCAATTGTAACTCTGGGATGATGTTTTTACTTCGTTTTTTTAATGCCCACAATGATTATATTGGACTTAAATCATGAATTTAAGATGTCCATTTCTGAAAGTGGATTTCTTAACCCATTTCTTTAGCTTCCAACCAGTTTTTAGTTACTTTAGGGGTTTGTGGTAGACCAACATCTTATTGAAATATTCACCGTTTGAATATAATTTAATAGTCGATGGCAAAAGGTAGTAATTTAATATATGAATGTCTGTTTTGGGAGTTAACCGTACACTAAATGAAATGTAAATTAATAAAATTAATTAAGTAATTTAAAACAAAGAAACGACTCCCTTTGAAATGTAAATTATAAAAACTGGCTGAAAATTTCACAGTGCGTTGTTTTAAACAATCATGATGGAATGCTTCATTTTTTGTGTGAATTACTTGATTAACAGAATCACCAACAATAACAAATTTATATTCATCATCAAAAGTTAATTCTATCCCATTACCGCAGAACTCAAAATTGTTTATTGTTTTGTTTTTTGTAAAACAATTGAAAGGGGCATTGATTTGTGCTGAAAAATTATTAGGGATTACTATTAGGAAAAAAATATTGTTTTTGTATATGTCTTTATTTTGTATATGTCTTTATTTTTATCTTATATTCACATAGGTCGGTTTATGAATCCATTGCCTTGTCCACTTTCATGCGACCACTTTTTGGAGTGCCGTTGACCACTTTAGAGTTATTCCACTCACATCAGTTCTCGTATTTTTTCACAGTTGCGTAATCACGAACACTAACATTAGATTTTACAACACTTTCTGTGACTCAAATGAACCGGTTAAATCATATTTTATTTAAATATCTGATACGGTAGACTTACAATTAGCTACATTAAGTTCTTTAAGAATATTTCGTATTATTCTTATTAATAATAAAATTAAAAAGAACCATACAGTCCCGATTTAAGTACAATAGAATGTGGGTATTAATAAAACAAAGGTAAAAAATTATCCGAAAGTTACAATTGAAGGAGTGAAGGATTCCAGGGAAATCATTGAAATGAGGAATACAAAATCACCGGATGAATGCAAAAAAAGAGAATGGAGCTATCATAAAGGCCAAAGGAGGCGTTACAAAGGAGATTAGTGGCGTATAATATAAGTGTCCGATATTAAAATGGTCAACATTTTTTTTTGTTAAATTGAATCATTTTGAATAATTAATGAATGAATAATTTCCATAACTAATTGAATTTAAAAGATTTTTTACTTCTGTCTGCACAATTAATTAACTAAAACCATCATTATATGAAACAAAATTGGAAGGATTAAAAAATTATTGTTTAAAGTCCTTTCGCGGCATCTCAAAGTCGAGCATACGAATAAAATATCAGGTGGCCGATATAATAGTGGTTAGCGTAGTATATTTAAAATACACATGTTTTATTATTATTATTATTTATATTTATTCGATAAAAAAAAGGAGAAAAAAAACATTTTTTTTTATAAAACACGCAAGCAAATGAAAAAATATTTCGATATTTTATTACATATACTAAGTTCTATATAGAAATAATATATCTATTGAAAAGACCTCTTAAAAACAAAAAAAAAATCATAAATATATATAAAATAATAATAAGAAAACATTCTTATATTATGATTATTATTATTATTATTATTATTATTATGGCATACCAACTCCTGAAGTAATAATAATGGCTTAAAAATGAACTTTACCATTATCGATATACCACTCGATCGTCTACTATATTTGAAAATTATACAAATTGTATCTTATATATATATATTTAATTCTATATTATCTTTGCTGCGATGGTACGCGTATATATATAAAAACATTCATTATATTTATATCAATATATATATATCTATACATATTTTGTCTTATGAATATTATAAATATATATATATATATATATATAAATAATTAATACCTTGGGCGATGTCAGAAAGTAATTTTATATAACAGACGGTAGCTGTTGGAATTCATAAAAGAATTGTATATCAAATTTCGTATGTATTCGCATATATCTATATATAACATATTATAAAATGTTATACAACATAACATTAAAACTATAAAGAGTTATACAGCAGCAGACGCATATCGTTTCGATATATTTATGTCCATATCTTCCATACTTTCGTGTATTGTTCGTGCTGGAAAAAAAATTATGTAAAAGGAATTTATGAATATAAAAGGCTTATAAATCAAAAAAAAAAAATATGCACTAAACTAAAATTAACTTTTATATAGTGTATTGTATATGTTATTCCCTGATGCGTGTATCTTATATATATAAATGTTTGATATAGATTTTATTGTTAAATATACATATATATTTGTTTGTACGTTACTTAAAGATTATAAATTAATTTTTATTTTTTGTATATCAAACGTATGCTATAAAGTGTTTTACTCTCTCTCTCTCTCTCTCTCTCTCTCTCTCTCTCTGTTGATCTTAAAATAAAACATTAAACAATTTTAGCTTTCTGAATATATATATAAGGATCATATATTATAAAATATTCATATGCATACAAAGTAACAGAGTATATAGTTAGCAGTTATAGGTATGGATGATGACCAGAAAAAATAAATTGTAACATAAGGAAAATTATTCATTCATTCGTTTGAATGTGCAGTACTGTAATTATATATGCTCCTCGTTTTAAATGTTAATATTTTTTATTTTAAATGATTTTTTCTTTATTTCATATATCACATATGGTTACAATATCAATATTGTATAGAAAGAAATAAATTATATTTTTTGAATGCGGAATTGTAAATGAGCTTTATTTGTGCCAAATATAGTTGGTATAAAATGGTTAATCTTACTATAATAAGCTGAATTTTCCGAATTTTAAATAGTATTATGGGGTGTCCATACAATGAGTATGGTTAAATTGACAATTTTTCACGTTTATAGAATTTAACTATAGAATTTGTTCCACAACCCCATTTGATATGTTAGAAAAGTTTTTAGAAAATTTAATTATCTATCGATTTATAGCCCATCATTCTATCTCAAAAGGTCACAAAGTTATGGCATTTTTACTACACCCTTACATAATAAAAAATTAATTTTTTTACCTATAATTGGTCAAAATCAACTTCTAATCATACAATTTTTAAGGGTAATATTTGCATTAAATGGTACTGACTTTAAGACTGAATCTTAAGTAAAATAAGCTGAATTTTCCGAATTTAAAATAATATTATGGGGTGTCCATACAAAGTGTATGGTTAAATTGACAATTTTTCAAGTTTATAGAATTCAACTATAGAATTTGTTCTACAACCCCGATAAAAATATTTATTATAAAAACTATCAAAGCATTTCATTATAATGATAAAATAATGCATTTATAAAAAAAAATATATTAAAAATTTAACTAATCTGTAATACGTGTTTAAATTAAACACAGAATACACATATATATACGTACAGTTTGCATTATAAATAAATTCAATTTCAAATTAACACGGCTTAAAGCGTCGTAAATTTTTTCTTATATATATTTATAATTCATTTTTTCATTGTCTTTGCTTTTGTTTTTATATATACATTACGCATAAATACAATTATTATTAAAAGCATATCAACTAAAAATATGCAATAATATTGCCGCAGTGCTTAAATGCGCGGTTATCGTGTAAATATATAAGGATCAAAGGTAGACTCTCACACACACACGTAATCTATATAATACATAATATATGTTAAAGGAACAAACAATTATATGTATTAATATTGTGATTCTTCTTATATTTGCGAGGAGATGTGGTAATGATAATAACAGAGAGGTAAATTGTAAGTAAATATATATATGAAAATATATAAAATTGGTATATAAATGCGATTATATATTTTTTTTTATCTTGAAGGGTTTTAAATATATAAAAATTATTATTTTTCTCCTTGAGGGTTAAATATGTTTTTAAATATACATTTTTTTCCTTAAAGGCTTTTTAAGTATAACGCATCTTCATATATTTTATAATAATATTCTGAATATTTATTCAAAAGTTGATAATCGTTGGATTTATAGTTGGATATGAAAAGCTTGTTATATTATTTTTGTGTCATATTCATAATCTGTTCAATATAAATAATATTCCATCAAAATATTCTATGTTTAATAAACTATAATAATAATGTATAATAAAGAATAAATTGAGTTTGACGATCAATTTTTTAATTTTTTTCCTTTGAACAAATGTCCGAAATTGCGCTTTGAAATTATAATTAATTTATAGGTTTACAAAAGAGTTGTATATATAGAAACTAGAAGAACGATGTGAATGCGATTATAGGACAACGGCATACAAACCGAAAAATTATAAAATCGTAAACATAATCGTATTCGTTTTTTCTGATTAATATTTCACAAATCAATATAAAAAACGATCAATATACTTATTTAAACGTTGATTCTGTATATATATAGGAAAATCCAGCAATAAACCATACAATTATTTTCAATATATTGCTATAGATTGGGACCCTGCATTACTAATGTCGATTTTTTGGCTTGAAAATGGCATTTATTTGTATAACACAATGATTGAGTACATTAACCAATATATTGCCCATCGATAGCTATGACTTCCTCCCATCTTTTAGGAAGTTTGTTGATTCCTCGTTTGAAGAACTCCTCATCTTTTGTCCCAATCCATTTTCGCACTTCTTCAGCATTTCGAAAGCGTACATCTGTCGGGCTGACCTGCATTGATCGGAACAAATGGTAATCAGAAGGAGCGAAATCTGGAGAGTACGGGGGGTGATCAAGATGATCCCAACCGAGCCTCTTTATTTTTTCCTTAACGATGTTTGCACGATGTGGTCTGGCATAGTCATCGTGCATTAAAACTTTGTGGTGTTTTCGAGCTATCAATGGTCGTTTTTCGTTCAATTTTTTTGCCAATTCGCCCGGTTGTCGTCGGTAGCGATCAGATGTAATCGTTTGATTCGGTTTAAACAGCTCATAATACACGACACCCTTCTGATCCCACCAAATGCACAGCATAAGCTTCTGGCAATGAATATCGCGTTTTGATTGTGAAGTTGATGGTTGGCCGGGATCAACATATGATGCTTTACGTTTAGGGTTGTCGTAATACACCCACTTTTCATCGCCAGTGACAATTCGCGTTTTGAGTTGATTTTCATTCAATTGATGTGTGACCTATTTTCCTAGCTTTCTGATCTTTCCCATTGAATGCTAACGTCTAGAAATGGTAGAGGCATCTACATTCAACTCTAATGCAAGCTCTTGTTGCGTTCGACAAGAATTTTCATCCCACAATGCCTGCAATTCTTCGTCTTCAAATTTTTTTGCCTGACCTGGCCGTTCTTAGTCTTCCAATTCAAAATCATCATTTCGGAAGCGTGCAAAATACCGTTCACAAGTTTTTTTCAGTTGGAGCATGTTCACCGTAAGCTTCTACCAACAACCGATAACTATCAGCAGCGGTTTTCTTCAAGTTAAAGAAAGTTATTAAACTTCCCGCAAAACAACTTTTTCAGGCATGTGTTTCGACATATTCGAAGCAAAAAAAAGCTTTGTTGTTTACACTTCAACGAAATGACATATACTGAAATTTATAGATTAATGAGATACAAATAAAAATGAATATGGCTGCGGTGTGCCCCGATGCACACAACGCTAGTTACGCCACCTGTTATCTAAATCGACATTATTAATGCAAGGTCCCAATAGTATAATTAAAAAAAATAATTCTAAATGAATATTTTTAAACGAAACGATATACCTGTTTAAAAATTAAAACTCAATAATTTTATATGTGATTATATTCTTCACTAATTATATATACATATATATATTTATGTTTGTACCAATTTTCAAATCATTTTTTGATTAAAACAAAAATAAATTAAAATATGTACATATTATTATAAATAAGAAACAACAAAAACGTTACTGCTGCGTTGCTTTGCTACTGTACAAATCTTTCGATTCTATTCATCGATATATTTATATATATAATTTGTATATATTGTATATATGATAATTTTAAAATACATTATATTATATATATAACGGGTGATTTTTTAACAGCTATAGGAAAGTTTTTCAAAAAAAAAACACATAAAATTCAGAGAAATGCATGAAATCTTTATTTGAATCGATAGTACGGTCCATATAATTTAATGTTTGAAGATCATTTCAAGCAAATGTTCACCTTGACTGCGCCTCAAATGGTCCATCCGTTTAGTCCAATTTTGGCATACTCTTTCCAACATTTCGGCCGGTATATCACGAATAAATGCTTCAATGTGGTCTTCCAATATGCGTCAATTGAAGCGGGCTTGTCTGTATAGACATGAGCTTTAACATAGCCCCACAAAAAATAGTCAAAAGGCGTTAAATCGCACGATCTAGGCGGCCAATTCACCAATTGACCGGTCCCGAACGTAAAATAAAATGTTCACCGAACTCGCTTCACAATAAGCCCATTGTTGCGCGTGCTGTGTGGCATGTGGCACCGTCTTATTGAAACCACATGTAATGCAAGTCAAGCGCTTGCATTTTGGGCAAAAAAAAGTTGGATTTCATCTCACGGTAGCGCTCACCATTCACAGTTACGTTGCGATTCACATCATCTTTGAAGAAGTACGGTTCAATGATGCCACCGGCCCATAAACCGCACCAACCTTTGATTTTTTCTGGATGCATTGGTAGCTGTTGCAATGCTTCTGGCTGAAAATGGCTGAAAATCTCTCCAAAATCGACAATTCTGCTTATTTACGTACCCATTGAGCCAAAAATGAGCTTCGTGGCTGAACACAATTTCATCGCGATGAACTTTCTTAACAGAGCACACATTTTGATAATAAAATTCAATAATTTGCAAACGTTGTTCGTTTGTAAGACGATTCATGGTTAAATTATAGAGCAAACTGAAGATGTTTGACAGTGAAACGAAACACGAAACGTGCGTCAGCTGTTTAAACCAGTGTTGCCAAAAAGACAATAGCTAAAAAATCACCCTTTATATATATATAGATATTCATTCGCCATTGATGCACAATATAATGAAGAAGCCCTCAAGATCAAGTTTTGTTCGCATATATACATATCGCGTATATCTTATATTATATACATTATATATTATAATAGCGATGCTTATCAATTAAAATCACTATGTAAAAAAAAAATAAAAGTTATTAAAAATAAACAGAAGCTCTAACAAAATAATCTGTTTCAGTTGCTGCTGTTGCTGAAGATGAATGAAAATTTATAAATAAGGATATGTATGTACTATGTATATATATAAGAAGAAGAATATATAATAAATATGTATTAATCGTCGCGTATGTATAATCAGAGAATAGATATATTGTGTAAGTAACATATAAAACATGCAGAATATATTCTTCTTCAGTGTATATATACCAAATAAGATATTGCAAATTTTGTTTATATATTGCAATAAAAGAACGACGCGTATATAAATAATATACATATTTTGTTGTATATTTCATAAATTTATTAAAAATATAATACATATATTTTATGTTATTGATTACCAGAGGTAACTGCTATTATATTAAATAATAAAAAAAAACATCATCTTATAATATTATAGAAAGAAAGAAGTACGTGCTTTTTTAATAGTTTTGACTTTACCTTTATATATTTTAATATATGCCTCTGCGTTGGCTTATTGCTTTACCAACTTTACGTACATATAATATATATATTGATTATATATCGACTAAACAAAAAATAATTTATCATTTTATTTTATTTTTCGATTACCAATATATATATAGAAATAAACGAATTCTCTGTTCTTTTAATTTTAACAATTTTCCCTTTTTTTTTTTTAATAATTTTTTTTTATTCCTCTTCTTTATATATTTCAATCTGCAGCATATCCACAAAAAAGTATATATTATCAATATCATGTATAGAAAAATTCATTTAAAAATTATCATGTTCGTTATCGCACTGCACTTATTTGTGCTGCTTCTTCAATTTTTTTATTTATATTTTCCGATTTATTATTTTATTATTATTTTTGTTTTTAGTCTGAATATATCGCGAAGATATGGGAGTTTTACACATTCCTCTGCGGATGAATGAATTGTTGTTTTTGATTTTAATATTATATTATTATATTATATTAGTACACATTCATTGATTAAATTGAAAAAATAAAAGGATAAAGAAAAGCAAGCAGAAAAAAAATTATAAATGTATTTTATTAAAATATTTATTCTGCTACTGATTTGTTCTTTTTTCTGATATACAATACTACAATGGGATACTGCATATTGGATTTTAAAAATTACAGTATTTATTATAAAAATAAAATTAAATTTTCATTATGCAAGTAATCAATTAAAATATCCAATATGAATTTTTTTTTTACTTATTATTCTGCTGTATAGCAATTTATATATTATATACTTCTGATATTGATCAATCTTTGGTTTAATTAACAAATTTTTTTTTTTTTTTTTTAACATTACCTTATTCTATTACATTTACATTTTCATACATACATCAAAAATAATACCATAACCAAACAAAAATCAAAATATAAAAAGAAAAAAGAAACTAAACTAATTCAACCTAGCGACCTTCTCTCTCTTGTCAACTCCTTCACACACTTATCCTCCAACTTCCTTATCAACACCTCCGTTCTTAATCTCCAATATTCCACATCCCTTGACTCCCAATTCCATTGCATTTCCACTACCTCCGCCCACTTCTTCCACTCCGTTATCCAACCCACATTCTTCTCCACCATTTCCCATAAAATATTTCACACCTACCTTGTGTCTCCCTTTTCCCACACCCAAACCACAAATCTCACGTGCAGCCTAAAACAATGCACCCACATTGGCACCCTCCCCAATTCCATATATATCACACATTCCCTAGCCGACCTATTCAACGACATCATTCTTTTTAACACGTACCTCTCGAACCTATCCACCTCCTCATATCTCTTCACTCCCCATACCTGGCACCCATATCTTAAAACACTCCTTACAACCCCATCCAACACTCTTAACTTCACCTCTATTCCCAAATCCTTCCTTGTCATCATACCACCCCACACCTGCATCACACCTGCCTTTGCCTCTAGCACCTTATTATTCACATGTCTACTCCTCCATCCGTAATTTCCACCCCTAAATATTTATATCTTCCCACCACCTCCACTATCTTTCCATCGAATTTCCACACTTCATCCTTCCTTACTCTACCTCCATTCCTAAACACCATCATTTTTGACTTCCTTAAATTTACCTCCAATTTCCATCTCTTACAATATCCATTCAATCTCTCCACCATTCCGTGCATTGTCCTCACATTCTCCGCCAAGCAAACAATATCATCAGCATACGCCGAAATCCTTATGTTTTCTCCCGCAATCCTTAATCCACCTCCAATTTCCTCATACAAATCATTCATAAATATATTATATAATGTTGGGCTCAATGCACAACCCTGCCTCACACCTCCTTCACACTTAAAATATCCCGAATTCCCCCCAATTCCCCATACACACGCCTCCACATCTTCATACATTTTCCTTATCATCCTGACCATTTTGCTAGAGACCCCACTTCCATACAACTTCCACCACAATAACCATCTATCAACACTATCAAACGCCGCTTTCAAATCAACAAAAAACCCATATACCCTCGCCCCCTTTGCCTTCATCTTCAATTCCACAATTCCCTTTAAACTACTTATATGTTCCATCGCCGAATACCCCCTTCTAAAACCCACCTGACTTTCACTTAATATCCTTTCTTTCTCCAACCATTCCACCATTCTCCCATTTAACACACCTGCCAACACCTTCTCCATTGCGTCCAGAAATGATATACCTCTATAATTTTCCACATTCTTCCTATCCCCCCTTTTAACAAAATTATTATATAAAAAATCATCTAATAGTATAAAAATATAACTGTATAAAAAATCCATCAGGATCATATATTTTTTTTTTGTATTCTATTTTAACAGGAAACAATCAATATCTCGATCCGTTATTTATTGGAATTTTCATCGGGTTTCTGTCTACGGAATGAAGTGAAAAACAACAATGTTTCTAAACTTGACCATCTCAATTAATTTTATTCTATACAATCATTTCATTATTTAATCCAAAAATTGTCTGGTTTAACTATCCGATTCCTTTAAGAAACCTTGGGACGTCGTTTGTGAAGTAGTTTTGATATAAAAAAAAAACAGCTCTAAAAATTCCTAAATGAATGAATGAATACCAATCCTGAATGCACTCTGAAACTGAAATTCAAATAAGAGTTGAATATTTTTCTAGTATACATCAAATAAACACAAAAAAACAATAAAATTAAGAATCGAACAACAGAAGCCAATAGGAAATGTATTTAGTTATATCTTTGTTGAAATACTGAAGATGCGGAAAGGATGGAAGATGGTCTTTTCTAATAGACCACACTAATTTAAAAGGTGATTTTTTAAAAGATATAGGAAAGTTTTTTAAAAAAAATACATATGATTCAGAAAAATGTATGAAATCTTTATTTGAATCGATAGTAAAAAAAAAATAAATTTTTCGCTATACAACCAACAATCTGGTTTTAGCGTCCAACAACAGCCTTCTGTTATTAGTTACTTAATTTGTGGCTTTTACGGTGTCGCTAATTAGCCGTACGACCAACCGCAAGCGGAAAATACAACTCTGTGTTAAAAGTTCAGATTCGAAAAATAACCGAAAACACAAAACATATTTTTTATGCATTCAGTAGGATTCGAACCCACGACCACAAAATTTCGTTAGCATTTTAGGTTGGCATTTTTTTAACATTTACACCACAGAGTTGTAAACGATAGTACGGTCCATATAATTTAATGTTTGAAGATTATTTCATGCAAATGTTGACCTTGACTGCGCCTCAAATGGTCCATCCGATTAGTCCAATTTTGGCGTACTCTTTCCAACATTTCGGCCGGTATCTCACGAATATATGCTTCAATCAGTTGTCTTCCAATGCGTCAATTGAAGCGGGCTTGTCTGTATAGACATGATCTTTAACATATACCCACAAAAAATAGTCTAAAGACGTTAAATCGCAAGATCTAGGCGGCCAATTGACCGGTCCCGAACGTGAAATAAAATGTTCACCGAACTCGCCTCTCAATCAGTTCATTGTTGCACGTGCTGTGTGGCCTGTGGCACCGTCTTGTTTAAACCACATGTCATGCAAGTCAAGCTCTTGCATTTTGGGCAAAAAAAATTGGATATCATCTCACGGTAGCCCTCACCATTCACAGTTACGTTACGATTCGCATCATCTTTGAAGAAGTACGGTTCAATGATGCCACCGGCCCATAAACCGCGCCAAACTTTGATTTTTTTCTGGATGCATTGGTAGCTGTTGCGATGCTTCTGGCTGAAAATGGCTGAAAATCTCTCCAAAATCGACAATTCTGCTTATTTACGTACCCATTGAGCCAAAAATGAGCTTCGTGGCTGAACACAATTTCATCGCGATGAACTTTATTAACAGAGCACACATTTTGATAATAAAATTCAATAATTTGCAAGCGTTATTCGTTTGTAAGACGATTCATGGTTAAATTATAGAGCAAACTGAAGATGTTTGACAGTGAAACGAAACACGAAACGTGCGTCAGCTGTTTAAACCAGTGTTGCCAAAAAGATAATAGCTAAAAACTCACCCTTTATAAGCAATTTACTCGATCTTAACATCACCATCAATTCCCTCTCAGCCCATGAAAAAGAAAATTCAAATTTAAAAATAACCAAAACAAATTAAAATATATTTTTATATATATTTATTTAAAAAAAAAAAATCATTTTAAACAAAGTTTATATGTGATAATATAATGAAAAAAAAAAATTATATTTAATAATAATTAAAAATTAATTACTAAAAACAAAAAAAGTGACACACACACAAACAACATATTAAATATAAAATACATTTTTTTTTCTTATACAGTTTTGATTTCGTTGAATTTAAATAAAAAAAAAAAGAAAAAAAAAAGCAATTGTCTTTTCATTAAAATAATAATAATAATATTATAATAGTTTGAAAGCAGAAGTAATGATGTTTATAAATAAAATGAATATATGAACAGTTCATTTGATCTTTGGTCAATTTAATATTAGGAAAAACTCTTGCATATATATAAATACCAATAAGTGAAAAATGATAACGCATTCAATTCTTATACAATATATATATTAAAAAAAATGCAATAAAACTAATTATTTTATTCTTTTGAACGATCTTTAATCGTTTATCTTTGAAACATTTGAATAATTATTTGTATGAATGAATTCAAATTATGAAATTCTAGAATATTTTTATCGTTTATGAAATGATCAATTATCAATAGCTATGGATGGAATTTATTTAAGATATTTGTGAATTCAAAATTTGATTTTGATTCTGTTTTATTTTTACAAAATTTGTGTAAATCAATTTTTTAATAATTTCGCTTTTTATCGTACTATAAGATATAAGAATTAATATCGTTATCGATTTGGGTTTTTATCGAAAAAATAAAACGTTTCTGTTAATGTAGTATTTGGTTTTTTTTTCTTCTATTTTTACTTTCTTTTGCATTTTCTAAAGAATTATTAAGTCGCACTTAATTTGTATAATAAATAATCATTTTTAACGCATTATAAAATAAAAAATTACATGATCTGAATGTCATATTATCAGAACAAAAATAAAAAAAAACCAAACATATTTTGTATTATGTATTTCTAAATAGTTGAAAACACAAGATTTTTTTACAACTATCTCTCAAAACGAAACACATAAAAAAAAAAAAAATAGGTATGTAGCATTTCTTTTTTTTTTTTTTCTATTCTAAACTAAATAACAAAATATAATTTGTTATAATATCATCCTTATATAATATCATAAATGATAAACATTTCTTTAATGATTTATCCTCCAAAAAACATATTATTTTTCTATAATTTTTTTGATAATATTTTAACAAAAAACATATTTTTTTTTCTTCTTTTCATCATTCATTTATAAAACTTCATATTTTCTAACAGAAAATCGATATATAAAAAAAAATTTGTTATTATATCTATAGAAAAACAAAAAAAACTCTAAATTCTTAAATATTAATTCAGTGTCTCTTTGCTTTGATTGGCATTTTCGTTTCGTTTAAAAAAAAAAAAAAAAAGGTATAAAAAAACCAAACAAAATTTAAAAAAAAAAAATCTCTGTGAATATACCAGTAAAAATTTCGGTTCTACTAAATTATCAAATTATAATTTGTTTTTTTTAACAAAAATGCTAATTGAATTTAATTTTTTTTTTAACAATAAAATATATATAAACAAAAGGATAATGAATTATAGTGAGAGTGCAAATGAAAAACAATTGAAATTACAAAAAAAAAAAATAACAATAAAACTGAATAACAATTAAAACTATTAAAAAAAAAATTATAGTGAATTAAATATAAAATTAAAACTCCTTTAGTGTTTTTTTTTTTTTTTTTTTGGTTTTACATTTAAAATCAATCTTTAAAAATAGAAATGGGATGGTTTGTTTGAGTTTTTTTCTTTCTTTCTTTCCGAGTGTTTACACAAAATCCAAATAAATAAAAATTCATTATTGTCCAATTATTGAAAATGATGATTGATGATGATATTGTGATTATACAATAGATAGGTATATTTTCCATATTCATTATTATAATACTATATTATTTTCGATTATTTACGGTATTTATAATATTATTAATTTGATTTTGATTTGGATATGATGATGATGATGATGATGACGATGATGATCCAATGTCATATTTACCATTTTTAAATACAATTATCAAAACTGTAATGTTATCAACGGAACCACGATTATATGCTCTTATTGTTATACTTTTAGCACCATAATGTGGTTCATTTAAATGATCTTTTATATAGGCAACAGCTTCTTCATTTGAAAATATATCCCATAGACCATCCGATGCTAATATAATAAATTGTGGTCTAAAATAATAAATATTCAAATAGGAAATATTAAAATAAAACAATAACCACTAAAATTTTGGTTAAACATTTAAAAATTACTTATGATCGTCTAAATCAAATGTTAATATATCGGGATCGGCTATAACAAAATTACTATCTTTTAATGGATAATCACCGAGTGCCCGTGATGTTGCCAATATACCAGCAACACGCCATACACCTTTAAGTGCTATATAACCACCGGCCTCTTCAATTCGTTTCCGTTCACGTACCTATACAATAAAATACATTTTTATTTTTTTTTTTAGTTATGACATATCAGTATTTTATAGTAGGAAAAAATTTCTCGTATAATTGGCCGGGACAAGAAATAGTTTTTATTAGGGAGCCGTTTTGAAAAAGTTATACGCATTGAGATTCCAAAGAATTTTCGGTAGTAAAACAGTATTTTTGAAAAGTGAAATTATAACAGAATTTTGACAAATAAAACAAATAATTTTGTATTTTTTTTTTATACCTGTTGTGGTTTATGATCAAATGATAATGGTATTGCTTTTCCTTTTGAATCGCACATAACACCCCGTGAATCACCAACATTTGCTACAATTAATCGTGGTCCATAAAGAACGGCAATTAATGCGGTAGTGCCAGCAACACAAGCCTAATTTTTAATGAAATAAAATTTTAACAAAAAAAAAACCGATTAAATGATAATTTGGCTATAGAAATTGCAAAATATAACTTTGTTTATTTCAGACAAACCTTTTTCTTAGCGGCTGCAATTAATTTATAATCAGCATGTAAAACTTCATCGGTGATAATTTTAGCAAAATTAATTTTACCATTATCTAAATAACATCTGGCCTCGTATGATTTCGGTTTAACAGGACTATGTGTACTACGATGATCATTGCCAAATCGAAGATTATCTTTTGTTCGTACCATTGAATTGATTTTATTTAATAGGACATCGGTACCATCATCACGATTACAATTTCCTTTAATTTCACAATCTTCAGCCGTACTATACGATTTACGAAAACTTTGTTTACGTTTCATTGCCGGTGATTTCAATAGATCATTTTCTTTTTGGATATTTTGTTGTTGATTAACATTATTATTATTTTTATTATTTTGTTGGTTTTCATCATCATCCGTACTACTGATTGTACCTTCATCATCATTTTTTCCACAATTAAATTTATTACGATTATGTCGTAATTTTAATAAATAATCACCACCATCATGGTCTTCGGTTTCATGTAATAATTTTGCCGTTTCCGTAATTTTATTGTAAATATTTTGTACTAAATATTGTTTAGCAAAATCAGCAGCAAAATCACCGCCATGACCATCGAATACTGCAAATAATGAAACACCCGTATCATTTAGATTTTCCGTTAATATTGATCTGGAAAATTAAGAATGGTTAAAAGATTAGAATATTTTGATTTGAAAACTATATAGTGCGATTATGGAAATTTGTTTAAACATGGGTCAATTATATAGTTATTATGATATTTTCGCCGGGGTCATTTGTTCGTCTCTACATAAAAATGAATTATTCAAATCGTTATGCATATATATGAATTTACAGTATTCAACCATCATCAGAAAACATTCAAATAACTTGGTCGCGTGTGTTTTTTTTTTGATATAAATAAATACACCATATGGGTTATGAATACATAAATAATATCAATGATTAATAATTTATTAAATATAAATTGTACAACTATGTTGGATCTTTAACCTAGTTTATTTTTTGTTCGTTCACACAATAATCATAAAAACTTAAATTCAAACCAACCACCACCCACACAAGCAGAAGAAAAATCAAACAACAAAATCAATAAACTGAAATTATGTCAAATGACGATACGATGACTACAAAATATAATCTAATAATGCATAAAGGAAAATACCTATTTCTTGTGCATCTAAAAACACAAAAAAAAAATGATTTAATAAAATGTCCAATGAAAGTCGATTGGATCAATTGAAAGATATAAACAAATTGATAATATAAATAAAATTATATGATGCTTTTATTTCATTTTATAATACCTGAATTGAATGTATTGTAACAATTCAATAATAAAAAAGAAAAAAAAAACACAATCTCAAAAAATACTTTTAAATATAATGCAAGTGTCTATTATTATTTTTATATATTTATAGAATAATTATTTATGCAATTGTGCAATTATCAATGAGTGTGTATGAGTGTGCTGCTATTATAAGTCAATTAATATTTAAATATTTATTTTTAGATGTATTATTATATGCACTATACTGATGGATTACGCAATTTCTTATTTATTTATAAAACATTCAAATGAATATTATAGCCCTTATCATTCAATTAATAAAATCCATAGAGAATACATATATTTATATAGCTTACCGATCTTCCATTTTTGGACGTCGTCCAAGTATTGCATAAGCAGCACTTTGTTTACCAAAAAGTTCCCAACTATTATCTTCGGGTGATCCATGTCGAGCCGCCTCCAATAGGGTTAATCGTGTTGCCGAACGTCTTGCACCAAATGAACTTGTGATACGGCCAACTAATCCACGACTCCAATAGCCAACCGCTTGTAAATACAATAATGTATACAATAGAAATACAAATAAAATTAAACCGTATACGAACACTTCCGGTCGTAACAAATATAAACGTAAACATTTCCATAAATATGCAAATGATGAATTAATTGGTGGAATGCCCACCACAAATTTTGATAAAATTTTCATATGGGATATGTATGTTTGATAAAATACTTTATCTTCCAATTCGTCATCCATTAGAATAAAATATATATATATATATGATGCTAATAGTGTTTCGGATAAGTGATGGATGATTGAATTATTTGATGATTGATTTGTGTTGTGTTGGTCGTCGTCGACGGGATGCCTTATTTTTTTTATGATAATGTAATGATGTGATGAAAAAACACCAATTTGTAGTTTTTTTGTTTTTCTTTACTACTTTATTTACTTATTTTTTTGTATTATTATTATTATTATTATTCTATTTACGATTTTCCCATTTGCTTGTATTGATTTTAAGTCGTAAAATTGGATTTATTAAACTATTTATTTTCACTTAATATGTATGTAGTAGTAAAAAAGAATATTTAATTCGTTTTCATTTTTTCATTTATTTTTTTTTTTTTGATTATTACATTGCTATATTTTCTTTCGTTGATGCGTTTTATTTTTTTTTTTGTGATCAATTTCAATAACAATATTCGTACTAAATTTTATTTATATATAAAATTAAAACACACTTAATAAAAAACTAAAATTAAATCATTTAAAATTGAAATTAATATTTATTAAGATAAATTAATAATATAAAGAATTTTAACATTTTTATTGAATATTTTTTTTAATTTTTATCACTCCAAAAACTTTTTCTTTATGCGAGCGAGCGAATGCAAAAAAAAAAAAAATATTATGCGAAGAAAAATTTATTAAAATATTCGCTTTTCGTTAAATGTCAAGTGCGATGCGATGAAGTTTGTCATATCACGAAAATAATATCGATATAATTAAATTTTTTTATGGTGATAATATGATTTAATTTATTTAAAATTTTGAAAATGAAATTATTTTATTTATTTATTAATTAATATTTTATTATAATTATAAACTTACATTTATTTAATAATATAATTTTTCGATATTTATCAGCATAATTGATTTTTTCCTGCATAATTTAACAAAAAATGGATTGTTTGTGAAATTGAATTTTCTATTAAATAACTTTAATTATTAAAATTATTGTTTGTTTTTTTATTGTTAAACAATAAAAATATTATCCATATATTATCCAAAATAAAACAATAAATTTATAATTCCATATAAATAATAAAATTTTAATATGTTTCAATAGTAAATAAGATAACATTTTTCTACTTTTTTTTTTTTATTAATTATAAATACAAAACTAGCAATTTAAATAACAATTTTATCTATTAGCAATGTGAAATTACGACTATTTAAATTAATTATTTAAAATAAGTGAAATACATAATAAAATATATAATTAAAATAAAAAAAAAAAATTGTTGTTTTTTTTTTTTTTTTGAAAATTTATTTCAAAATATATAAATATATATAAATGTCGTCATAAATAAATTATCGAAAAATTACAATTGTATGGTTTATTTCTATAAATGTTTATCAACGCAAGATTTTAATTTATGGTACGCACAAAATGGCAACCTGCCACCAAATTGTCAGTCATGTGCGAATTGCGAACGCATTTATTTTTATTATCAAAATTTCCTCCCCCAATAAAAAATATACTCAATTAATTGTTGTTGTTTTGTTTTTCATTTATTGGCATTTTCTTTATATTTTTTTTTTGTCTCAATTTTCCTCAGTTTTTGTAAAGTTTTCTAGTTGGTTGGTTGGTTCTTTATTTTTTGTTTTGTGCGGTATAAAATAATTTTTTATTTGTGTAATTTTTCTTTTTTCAATTGATAATAAATTTATTTAAAAAAAAAAAAAATTCGTTTAATTTTTTTTTTATTCCTTACAAAATGTGATTTGTTTTTGTGTTTGTGCATTTATTTATTTTATATATTCTAAATAAATAAATACTTCTTTTTTTTTGTTTGATTTATGATTGAATTGTTAATTTTTTTTGTTATGAAATGAAAAAAAAAATTAATTTTATAAAATTATAAATGAATTAGAATTATAATTTCCATCATTACACAAACAAAGCAATAAACGAATTAATAATTATAATAATAATATAATTAAAGAATATGGCAGAACGAAAATTTACACGAAGTCTGAATAAACCGGGAATGGCGGCTCAATTACGTGAAACTGTTTCACAAGTTGTACGTGAAACAAATGTACTTGTAAGTTTTTTTTTGGTTTTTTATTTCATAACATTTTTATATTGAATAAGATAAATTATATAAAAAAAAAAAAAAAAAAAAAAAAGGAATTTTTGTGTCTAGAAATATAAATTATAAACCTACACAATATTAAAAATCGAGTTCACCCACCAACCAATCGACCAAACACAAAAACATACAAAAATCTCTACCAACATTTATTTTTACAGCATCCCATAAATCGATTCTTGTTTTTTTTTTCTTATATAAATATAAATATATTTATGTTTTTCTTCTATTCATATATCTGTTTGATTATATTAAAGAAAAACCAAATAAAAATCACAATATTTCATATGTTATTGAAATAGTTTCACAATAAATCAATACAAATTCTGGTGCTTGATCTGTAAAAAATAAATAATCCTGTACATTTTAAAGGATTGCATACACAAAAAACAAGGGTTGAATTTCTTATGCAAACTTAAAAATAAAAATTTATTGAATTAATAAACGAGCGGTATTTTAGTATTTACATCCATTATTACATATATATTCAATTACACATTTTGTTTCCTGAATTCATTCCTGTATTTTTTTTGTTAATATTCCCTTTGTTGTCTTATATTTTTATATATTTTTGTAACGTAATTTTGAACCTGTTTTTTTTTTTGCTGCTGGTACAACAAAAAAATACAATAAACAGAAAAAAAAAAACAACAAAAAATTCTGATAAATATCGGTTTTATTATTATAAAATAAAAGTGACGTAAGTTAAAAAGGAATTTTTGTAATAAAATTCTGTTTAGTTTTGTTAAAAAAGTATATATGCACTTATTCATTCATATATACTTGTTATATGCATAGATATGATTTGGTGCTGGTGTGTGTGTCGATGCAACGACGGATGCATAGTTCATCTTGTTTTATTATATATCATATCGTGTGTTGTAAATGCACTTGCTTTTATTTATTTTTATATTGTGTTTTTATTGTATATATATAGACAATACACAACAGTTCTAAAAGTTTATATTATATATATAGAGGCAGACAGATAGATAGACTGACTGGAGGTGGGCAGGCAGCGAATGCCGATTTAAAGATATATGTTTTTATTATTTATCTGGTTTATATAAATATGTACATAACAAAACAGATTTACTGATGGATATGGTTGAAAAAAGAATGTAAAAAAAAAAAAGAAGCGAATTGTAAACAACAAAATTGGATAATAATATTTCTATTCTTTATCACATAATATAATAATAATGATTCATATGCTTCATATAATTGAGGTTATTTTATTACATTCCCCCAAATTTACCTGCATATATATACAGACAGACAAATATAACACTTATGAAAAATGTAATAACGAAATGATTCATCTGTTTATGTTGATCTGATGTTGTTCAATTTTTTTGAAGATATATTTCATGAACTGTTAAGTAAAATACGAAGTTTTCCACATATCTGTTTTGTAAGGGAGCCCAATGATCCTTGAAACGATTATTCATATTGAATATAATATCTTTCATATATAGAACCAGTGATTCGTTAGAACTCTATTATATACGAAATGATTTTTTTAATCTTGGTATACGTAGTTTTTTTTTTAAATATTTAATAAAACCTTTGAAAACTTCCCAAAAGAACCTTCACTATACAAAATTATATCCCTCTATATAAGGATGTTATCATCCACAAGAAACGAACTGATGGGATAAAGAATATCATTACGAATTCCTAAAATTTTCCCAATTTTCCATATAACTTAAGAATCCTCATTTTAATCGTTTCACTTTATATGAATGGATTTCCCGCTTCGGAATACCTATAAGAAAAAGTTCCATTACACGAGATAATCATACCATCTATCCACTTGGCCGGCAAAAACCACCATTTCACGTTTTAAAACTAAATATATAAAATACTTTGTTTTCACACAAATGAACTCTTTCGTCTATTATTTGTTATGCGAAAGAATTTACAAAGACAGTATATAATAATAACGATGAGATTCAAAAAAGAATTTGATAAAAATACAACTATACTAAATAATATAAAGAATTTCATTAAAAGAATTTCTTAAATATATCATGACTCATATATACATTATCGTCAGCCGAAGCACAATCATTTAAACGCATCATTTAAAATAAAAAAATAGTTTTTAATACAATTCACATCGGACTTGTTTTTTTTTGTTTCAAAATATGCATATAGAACATTTATATATAATATATATATTCATTATGATAATAATTAATTTAAAAGTATTATTAAACCACTTAAAAAAAAAACCAAAAGAAAAGATGCGTTAATAAAGTTTTAGTTTTAACATCTAAAATTAAAGGCGTATTACGAAAGAAGAATATTAAATCAACATATTTTTCATCTCTATCTAATATACTGTTTTTGTCCATCTTTCCGGCAATTTTAATTTAATGCCAAGCAAACGAAAATTTGTTCTTCTTTCAATGAAAACGGTTCATAAATTCTAGTTTTTCAGAGGTTTTGAAAGATGAAAATAAATTATAATCGCGGAGGAAGTTAAGTTCGGTGAATATTTTTTATAAGGTAACATTTTGCAAAGCGATTTTAACTTATTCGATTTTGTTCTGTGTGAATGTTCGTTGTCTATATGGAAAAATTAACTTACCGTGTCTTTGTACCCGTTCTGATCGTTTTTCATTCAATGCATGATTCAAATTGATCATTTGTAATCGTTAGCCATCACTATTTACTTTTTCACCTGCAGATTTCAACAATTCAAGATTCTCTACAATTATCAATTTGGTGTTGCAGATCAGAAACGTGAATGATTTGATGTATTTGGGCGTTAAGATTCTGTAAACAAAACGAAAAAACGAATGGGAACTTAATAATAACGATTACGATTTCATTAAATGTATAATTAATATTTATAACATATAAAGAGGATCGATTTAATCTTGTTATTTAAATTTATTTTCAATTGTTTCTGTTATCTATCATCATATAGATTATAGTATCTTAATAGAATGCGTATTTAAATGAATATTATGTGTAGGAATTAATAAGCCGGATTTGTTTGGCTTGGTAACAAAATGAATGAGTACATTAACCAATATATTGCCCATCGTTAGCTATGACTTCCTCCCATCTTTTAGGAAGTTTGTTGATTCCTCGTTTGAAGCAGTCCTCATCTTTCGAGGCAATCCATTCATCGACCCATTTTTGCACATCTTCAGCATTTCGAAAGCGCACATCTGCCAGGCTGACCTGCATTGATCGGAACAAATGGTAATCAGAAGGAGCAAGGTCTGGAGAGTACGGGGGAGTGATCAAGATGATCCCAACCGAGCCTCTTTATTTTGTCTTTAATGATGTTTGCACGATGTGGTCTGGCGTTGTGGTCATCATGAAAAAAAACTTTGTGGTGTTTTCGAGCTATCAATGGTCGTTTTTCGTTCAATTTCTTTGCCAATTCGCCCAGTTGTCGTCGGTAGCGATCAGATGTAACCGTTTCATTCGGTTTTAACAGCTCGTAATATACCACACCCTTCTGATCCCACCAAATACACAGCATAAGGTTCTGGCTATGAATATCGCGTTTTGATTGTGAAGTTGATGGTTGGCCGGGATCAACATATGATGCTTTACGTTTAGGGTTGTCGTAATACACCCACTTTTCATCGCCAATGACAATTCGACTCAAAAAACTATGTTTTTTGTGCTTGGCAAGATGTTTATGGCATGCATCATTTCGTGCTTTCAGTTGATTTTCATTCAGTTGATGTGGGACCCATTTTCCCAGCTTTCTGATCCTTCCCATTGAATGCAAACGTCTAAAAATGGTAGAGGCATCTATATTCAACTCTAATGCAAGCTCTTGCTGCGTTCGACACGAATTTTCATCCAACAATGCCTGCAATTCTTCGTCTTCAAATTTTTTTGGCTGACCTGGCCGTTCGTTGTCTTCCACTTCAAAATCACCACTTCTGAAGCGTGCAAACCACCGTTCACAAGTTTTTTTTGTTTTTTTAGTTGGCATGTTCACCGTAAGCTTCTACCAACAATCGATAAAATGATAACCAAAAAAAACGAATAAACATAAATGTATATACAAAAGTTTTTAAATATTGGAACTTATTCTTTAAAAATAAGTAATGGCTCTGTGTCGGTGTCTTTTATTTAGAGACATCTTCCAACATCTATATGGATAATTCCAATTAACAATTTCAATTTGTTCTTAAAAAAACGCATCTCAAATATACGTTCTTGATTTATTATTGTTCATCTTATTATATAAATAATATTTTGTTATATACATGTTTTTTTATTAGTTATAAGAGTTCAAATTAAATTAAATCGACTTGTCTATTTTATATCTACACCGTATACATATAAAATTTTTCATATTCATTAACAATTAAAAAAAAACACAATAACATGATATAGTTAATGTTATAATGTTAAATGCACATGAATGCATTTTTAAACATTTATATTTAAAAGAGAATATTTTAGTAAATTTCATAATTATTTATCTCCATCACGCTATATTATATATTAACATTTTAACACTGAACACAAAACCCCTCGTTTCTTTAAATTATTTCACATATGTTATAAATAAAAAAAAAAACAATTTCATGCAATCATCATATCTATTTAAATATATATTTATAACAAAAAAATATACGAAATCATTTTGAAATATATATATATGTTTTTTCTATTCACGTATATTGCTTGTTATTCCAGTTTATACTCTGCTTAAATGTTACTATATATGTATTAAAAAAAAACCGTCTAAAATGATCTAGACTTTATATTGATATATACAATTTATATATATATGAATATAGAATGGAGGATATAATCAACAACAAAAATTTTTATTATGAAATCAACTGATCAACTATATAAAAAAAAAACCATAATTCTATAATATATATTTTATAGAATTTTAAAATAACACGCGGGATCTTTGAAAAAAATTTCATCATATAATTTGTATATAAACTTAATAATAATCAACAGACTTATATAAAAGTTAAAAAATAAAAAAAAAATTATAATAATATTATTTATATTTTAATACTATTATATAATATATGAATAATTTGTTAAATTCTTTAACTATATTTCGTTTCGTTTTTATTTCTTGTGCTGCTATTGTTTGTTAAATTTTGTCTTTTTTATATAGGATTGATTTTTAATCATATACATAGCTTATATAAACAATATATTTATTTATTTATTTATATTTACGTGTGTGTTTATAAAAATAAAAATGCACATAACTCACATAATTGATATTGAATAAAATATAGGATAAATACAAAAAAAAAAAACGTGAAAGAATTTTTATTTATTTCTTTCTTCTATATATGATAAATTCAATAAATTTTGAAAATAAAATACAATGGCGAATATATACAAAGATCGCAGAATAAATCAATATATATTTAAATTTAAAATATTTTTGTCTATCTATCGAAAGTTATGTAGTTTTTTATATAAAAAGTTTATTTTTATTAAAAAAATGTATTATATGTGATTTTGTTTTATTGAAGCTGAAAATTTTAGATGATTAATAAGTTTAAAATCGATGTTTAAGAAAGTTATATAAATGACCATAAGGAATTTCTATATAACCTTTTTAACACTAACTTACTCTGCAATCAGTTAAATGACCGATACATCGAACTTTTGAATAATATTATATTTGTCCATTTATTGCCATTTTATTTTTGTTCATCTTTAAATTTTACGTATATAAATTCATATCTATATAATCCAATTTATCTGAATTGATTCTGCCGATATAAAATTTAAAGAGCCTAAGGAAAAAACGCCCATTTTCTTTAACTCGATTCTTAAAACTTTCATTATGCTAAATGGTTAGTTATTATGTAATCCAATAATCCCTGCAAAAATTCAAGTTGAGCATTGAACTGGTTTCTATAGTTATCGATTGTCAAAGAGTTGAACCTTTCGAAACAAATTACACCATCAGCAGCACATTTATACGAAGCTAATGCTCTAATAATAATAATAGTTGAAAAATTCATCAGATAACGTTTCTTAAAAGATGTTTGACTGTGGATTATGAATTTTGTGTAAATTTTGTAAAATTTAAAATACCAGATTCAATTTGGCCGATGTATTATTAAAAATGTAACATATTCATTTGAACCTTGTGATGTATTAATTCATCATAATTAACCATTTGGCGTTATAAAAGTTTAATGAATCTAGCTATTGCAAACGGGCGATTTTTAATGGAGCATGCCGATGCTCTTTCAATAATACATTCATATTCAGAACAATAAACGATATCAAAATCATTGCATTTTTTTTTTTTGCATATTTATAATCAAATCTGTAATGGACTAATTACATTTTCAAATTCATCGTAAACCATTTGGAAATATATTTACAAAATAGTAGAATAAATTAATACCTTCTCAGTTAGTAAGATAAATTAATACCTTCTTATTTTTTTTTATTTTTCGCCATACAACCAACAATCTGGTTTTAGCGTCCAACAACAGCCTTCTGTTGTTAGTTTCTTAATTGATTCTTTTACGGTATCGGCAATTAGCCGTACGTCCAACCGCAAGCGGAATATACAACTCTGTGTTAAAATTCAGATTCGAAAATAACCGAAAACACAAACAAAACCAGTATAGGATTCGAAACCGCGACCCCAAAATTTCGTTAGAATTTTAGGTTGGCATTTTTAACATTTACACCACAGAGTTATATACGATATCAAAATCATTGCATTTCTGTAATGACCAAATATCTAATTAAATTTTCAAATTCATCGTAAAGCATTTGGAAATATATTCACAAAATAGTAGGATAAATTAATACCTTCTTATAGTTGATATAAATTTTGAATATCTACATTTATAATAACGAGCCGCTCCACAATTTCCACTCTATATATATATATATATATATATATATGACATATACTATTAAAAAAAGATGATATCAATCACGGTGTTTGTTAAACATAATTTATTTTTTTTTATATAACATATAAATAGTATGATATCAACATATCATAATCAAAAATAATATATCAAAAACATTGATTAATTATTATAATATATACATGATATGATATGATATGAGTAGTATTATTACATATAGTTTATTGCTTTAAATAGCTCTATTATATTATTCTAATATATGGTAAACAAGCAAAAAAAATATTTGCAAATTATATATAGGTATATATTTATAAAGAATTCATCATTGATGATATTATACCTTGAAAAATAAACAAAAGAATGTTTGTTGATATTTATATTATGATGCAAAATCGTGAAAAAATATAATTAACTATATTTATTTATTTGTATTTTGTATAGTATATATAATATAGAATATAGAATAAATGGATATTGGATTTTATTTTAAATTAATTTTGTTTTTTTTTAATGAATTCTGTTTTGGTGTGGCTTAGTTTTTTTTTTCATTTTTTATTCATATTACAAATGTTTTGGTGTGTAAAATTCTAATCAGTTGAATTGAAAATAGTCACGTAAAAACATCTAATAATGTGTATATGTCATTGATATCAATAAATATCTACATATCTGTATATTAACTCTCGTCGTCATCATCTCTATATAAATAAAATTACTATATAACATTTTTTTTTTCAAATAATGTAATAATAAATAATATTTATTTAATTTATAATGTATTTAATTTGACTAACAAAAGATTATATCACAAAAACCAAACCTTATTTAACAAAATATACTATTATATTTAATTATATGGCATAATTAAAAAAATTTTTAAATTGTATATTAACAATACGCATGCATAATTGCTTTTGATAACAAAACAATATATTTAAATTTTTTATTTCAGAACAATTAAAAATATGTTTAGAAAATGTATTTTGGTATATATATATAGAAAAAAAAATGTCAAATGTTGTATTTTGTATATATAGGTTTTACAGTCCAAATACAACCTTTTACAAATCAAATTAAACTTTTTACAAATCAAATTCAACTTTTTACAAATCAAATTCAACTTTTTACAAATCAAATTCAACCAATTTTTTAATTAGTTTTGCAGTATTTTTTAATACATATTTTCATTTATTATCATTAATTTTGTATAAAAAAGGGTTTTACTTAATTTTAATCAACGAAATAAAAAAATACAAAAAATTTTTAAAACAAACAAAGTTTTTACAACAAACAAAAGAGTATCTTAAACCGAAAGGGTCGTTTTAAGCCAGTGCATTAACAACGGATTAAAATAAAACCTGTAAATTAAAATGAAAAACACCAAATAGCAAGGAATATAAATGAAAAGGATTTAATGTCGCATTTTGCGACAAATATTCCTTACCAAATTTTTACCACCATATTCTCCAATGGTAAATCCGATAGAAAAATTGTTTTCTGAAACGAAATTTTGTTCAACTAATTTAATGTAGGAACCAGGAAACAATAATTTGGTTGACGTGATTCAACGGTCCATTTATACGATTTACTATATATATCATTCAAAATTGTATATATTCAATGATGGAGAAATCAATAATGTGTCCTGATGATCCCAATGATAGGATATTCTGATAAATATGATCGAAAATAAATTAATTATAGTAGAAAAAATATTTTTTTTGAACAAAATTTTCCGGAAAATCCAATTTTCCAAATTAATTTTTTTTTAATTATTCATAGTTTTTTTTTAAATATTAAGAACTAATACAATAATTTTTTCAAAAGATAAAGTCGATTTTCTAAAAAATCTCGGGCTTGAATCTTCCCGGAAAATTTTGTTCAAGAAACAACACTATAATTAATTCATTTGCGATCATATCTATCAGAAAATCCTATCGTTGGGATTATCAGGACACATTATTTAATGCTACGTCATTGAATATATATATTTTTGAATAGTATAAATACTGTTTAAAATAGTTTTTTTGCTTATTGTAAAAATTTAAAACCTTTTTTTTTATACAAAATTAATGATTAATAAATGAAAATATGTATTAAAAAATACTGCAAAACTAATTATAAAATTGGTTGAATTTGTAAAAAGTTGAATTTGATTTGTAAAAGGTTATATTTGATTTGTAAAAAGTTGAATTTAATTTGTAAAAGGTTGAATTTGAATTGTAAAAGCTTGAATTTGATTTGTAAAAGGTTGAATTTGATTTGTAAAAAGTTGAATTTGATTTGTAAAAGGTTGAATTTGGACTGTAAAACCTATATATAAAAGAATAATTATTTAAAAATGAAAAATGTATAGCTATATATTTTTTAAAATCGCAATACAATATGGATAAAAGAGTTTTTTTTTTTTTGCAAATATATATAGAAACAATTTAAATATTTAATTCTGTATTGTATATACAAAAAAAAATGATTCCCATATCTAAATATATATATAGTTTACTCGATGAACTCTATGTGTATATTATTTTCTGAATATTAATAATTATAATGTTAAAGGAAACAATTTTTTATGTATATTTAATATGAAATTTTTTATATTCACACATTTTTTATATATACAATACAGAATAAAATTCAATGCCATCACACAGAGAAAATGTGTAAATGGATTTATATAGCGTTTTATTGTTATTATTGTGAAAATTTCTTTAATACACACAATGTTGATTGTTGAGGAAAATCATCTACGATTAATATTTGTTTAGGTTATATAAGAGGTTGTTAAGAGGTGAAAAACTTTATTTGATTAACATACCAAGAACAGTCACATCGACGTTGTCACAGTACCATTTTTTGTTCTTAAACCAGAACTATAGGTATTTGATATTGATATTATAAAAAAAAATATTTATTCAATTCTGTTATTTCTATACCTTTTTAAGAGTAGTAACTTTGAACAATTTCCATTAAATTATGGTTGTTTTTTTTTTTGTTAAACAATCCAAATTTTTTTATATGAAATCATTTCTAATAAAAATTCATTTGATGCCGAAAGGGAAACCGTAAATAAAAATAATCTATACTGATTTTACTAATTTTTCTCAAGAACCCATTCATTTATCAAAATTCAATTATGATAAAAAACATATTATAATAAAAGAACCAAAATATCAACCTTTAGACGAAGTCATAACTCCTGTCGAACATAACTCCTGCGCTTAATCACTTGACTGATCCTCTAACTTTAACTGTATATTTTTTCGATTGTCTTTCAGGAAAAAAAACGACTTTATTTTTTTGATGAATCTGTTGATTGATAACTCAATTTATCAACAAACTTTATGTATTTAAACGAGTTTCCTTAAAAAAAAATTTCCCTTTTATCTTAAACCATTAAAAATTGTGTGTTGTGAAAGAAACCTTTCATATATATGAATGTTTCTGAGGGAAATAAATTCATCAGTTAAACATTTGATAAACAATAACACATTTTCTATTATATATTCTATATAAAGGTTGTCTCTAATATCTAATGCATATACAATTTTGATTAATACAAATTTCAACACCTATATATACAACTAATCTATTCTATATATTTCATATTCCCTATATAATTTTTCACCATCAAAAAAGATTAAAAGATGCGTTATTTATTAATATGTATATTTAAAATAAATAAATAAAAAATATATATATCAGATCATTTCCTAATAAAATTTTAAAGTTAATTTATCGGTAAAAAAAAAATTCAAAAAAATACATATACCACTTGCTGCAACCACTCAAAAACACAACAAACAAACAAATTTTATTTTATTCATCTCATATATAGTTTATTGCATATATTTAAAAAAACGTTCTCTATTGTATTTTGAAGAAAATAAAAATCTATCTTCTAAAAAAAAATAGAAAGAAAAAAATATACAAATCTTCTAAAAAGAAAAAAAATTAAACTTTTTGGCTTAAATCCAAACAGATTTCTTCATTTATTCGCGCTCACATTATATATAAGTATACATTTGTAAAATATATATTTATTTATATACGTTTCTACATTTGTATAATAATAATAATAATAATAATAATAACAATAACAAATAATAAGAATAATTTACTAATCATTTACGTCACGTATTATTTTTTTTTTTTTTTTGGTTTTGTTTATATAAAAGCAATGAATTTAGTTGTTTTTGGTTGAACTCGTGCGAATATGCGGCAAACGATTTGACCGCAGTAAGTTAATTTTACTGCGGTCAAATCGTTTCCCGCATATCCGTGGATATTACCATTAAAATTAGATTTTTTTTCGTCACAAAACTATTCGGGATATTATCAAATTTGCTTCAAATTAATTTAAAAAAACACACACACATTAAATTCTATTGACCATCTCTGGATAAAAGAAACCAAAAAAAAAAAAAATTGTGTAAAGGAACTATAGTTGTTAAAATAAAAAAATGTGTTTATATAAAACAAACTATTGATATAATACACTTTTGAAAAAGGAAAATCTCTGTATTACGCTGTATTAAGTATTTTTGTTTATGTTAACAGAAAATATATAGTTTATTTTTTATCTATATAAAGATGAAAAGCAAAAAATATAGTAGTAATTTATAAGATAAATTTGTTGGAAGAAAAAACACAATTTTTTTGAACTTTTATAAAGTGAAAATTATCCATGAGATTGTCACATAAAATGTAGATCAATCATCGCATGCATTTCTTAATCTAATATGAGTTTTAATTTATCATGCGATTACTTATAAAACAATATATAAGAGTTAATTGACTTAATAATAATACATATGTTATGATTCTATTAATAAAATACAAATAGAATAAATATATTTTAATCTCAAGAAAAATACAAACACGCTCTTAATAAATGACGTATATTAAATTCGTTTATGCTTAATAAAACTATCATTCTATTTTATGTTATGTATATAAACTACATGTGTTTATAATCAATAAATAATAAATATACAAATATATAATATGCGATATTCGTCGATGACCTCTCCTTTTTCAAATTATTTAAATTTAAATTTGTTTATTTAATTAAATAAAACTCTTTTATATAAACAATATATGTGAATATTTATATATATTATAAATACTTTGTAGGTTGCAATATATTAATATAATGATTTACTTATACACAGATCGTCATAATATATTCAAATACAAAAAAAAACATTTTTATTATAATAATTGTTTATACATTTTAATTAACATCATAGTAATTATCGAATATTTACATTACATCAATAGTTTTTCTGTTTTATTTATAATATAAAATGTATGTTAGTTTTATGTATACCTTTTGTTGTTTTATTATTTATTATAATATTATTACAATTTATTATGCACTTATTTTAGTTTTAGTTAATATTATAATCATTTGCAGTGTTTATTTTAATAAAGATAAAAATGAATCCAGATAGAATTCTATAAAAATAAGTGCATATTAATTCATTGAGTGCATTTTCTGTATCATAAAGCATTCAATTAATTTGCTGTACGTCCGGCTACAAAGATCATTAAAATATTAAATGCAGCTCGGAATGCAACAAATAATGTTTTTTTTTTTAAATAAATGTTTACGTACCCGACACCCAAAAGGGTTAAGCAAGCAATTAAGCAAACAATCTTCGAAACAAAAATGAGTTAATTAAATGTTGTGTAAATAAATATAATTATATATATTCAAATAATTATTATATTTTCATTAATTTTATATGATGTTAATTAAGGTAGGTTTGTAGTAAAAACATCATAACTTAGGAACCCGATGAGATAGAATAACGTTCAGGGAAGCGTTCGATAGATAATAAAATTCACTAGATACAAAAACTTCCCCTACCGATCAAATGGGGTTGTAGAATAAATTCTATAGTAAAAATCGAAAAATGTGAAAAATTGTCAATTTATCCATACTTTTTGTACGAGGACCCCTTAATATTATTGTAAATTCGGAAAATTCAGTTCTTTTTACTTAAGATTCACCCTTGAAACCAATACACCTTCATGGAAATTTCACCCTTAAAAATTGAATGAAAAAAGTTTGATTTTGCCCAATTAAAATTAAATTTGAACTTTGTATTAAACGACCAGAATGGACCATAGAAGACAAATATGATAAAATGATTTTCCTTCGCACCATAATGAATAAACTATGGATACAGTTCATAATATCATTTAAAATAATAATGTACTTAATCTATATCATATATTACAAAAAAGACATATTGTCAAATGAATATTCAATTCAAATACATTCCATTTCCGCAGAAACAATTCTATTATTATATATACGGCAATACGGCGATTGTGTTTGTGTGTTAATCGGAAATTACAAAAATATTTACATATATACGAAATATTTGAAATCAAAACAAACAAAATCTTCTTATATATACAACATATTATTATATATATCTTAATTCTTCTTTATATAGAACAGTGTTTTTCATATATAAACGAATAAATGAATAAAATCGATATATGGCAATTGTCCAATAAATATATAAATTTTGTTAAACAATTCCCTATATATATATACATATAATGAAATATTATTAAAGATATAGAATTCAACTCTTTATAGTCATATATATATATAGGAATACATATTTATTATATTGTAATAAATATCTAAATTGTATGTATATATAATTAATATTTAACACACATAACGTAGACATACGACATATAGAATATATATATTTAATTTCAAATGAAAACAATAAAATAAATTATTTATTATTGTACATTTGACAAATTATAAACAATTTTGTACAAATTTGTATAAGAGAAATGCATAAATTAATATTATTTATTTATTTATTTATATATTCGCATCGCATATATACTATATAGAAAAGAAATTAAAAAGATTTATAATTATTATTAGATATATATTGTGTCTAATGCGGTGTGTGGCTAACCCATATATTGTATATATATCATTTTAAATAAATTTTCACATGCATCATTCAATACGCGCATTTGTTATTATATATATGTAATTCAGATATATGGAAATGATAGAAAATAGTGGCTTAAAATCATATATAATTAAAATGTTTTTCAAATTATTATATAAATGCGAATAATATACACGAATATTAGATATTAAATTTATGTTATACCACCATCAAGTTCCGGTGTATTATTCTCACGATGATAATCAACTGTATGTGATTCATATATAAATTTATATATATTTACGGATTTATCTATAGCTATTTATCTCTATATACAGAAATGTTTATGTGTATAAGATCAATCATAAAACATAAAAAAATATAAAAAATAATATATTCAAAAATGTATATGGTCTATCAAATCTCATACATATATGTATAAATAGATTTAATTTATGCCTACAAATGCCATAGCTTTAATTTCAAAGTACGTAGGTATACAAATATATTATATACAAAATAAAAACATTAACAATTTATTATTTATTTTAAATTTTATTTTATGTAGATCGCCATATCGCACTCGCACTCAGATATAATAAAAACACTTTTATTTAATTTTTATTTGTTGTATATAATTTAAAGTTTGTTGTAATAAACCTATACAAAAATGTCCATACACCCAAAATTTATTGAAATTTAAGGTCAAGTATATATTATGATATTATGAAATAAAAAAAAATTATATATATGTATGTATATATTATTTTTACTGAACGCATTATATATAGTTATATAAAATTATCGTTATTATATTTAAAGTGTTTGTATAAAGTGCGAATTTAACATATACAGGGTGAATTTTTTAACGTGAGACAAATGAATATATCGTAAACTACGCGTTTTAAGTAAAATGTTTCAGTCAAAAGTTGTTCAGTGGCTAGGGGGACATAAGATGGTTGTGTGTTTTGACCTTGAGTCAAGGTCACATAGGAGATAGGACGCAAAACATACTTTTTTTAAATGGCACCCCCTATATATCGACACGGATTCTTATTATATATCAAAAAATAAGACCATTTTGTATACGAACATTTTTTAATTAAGCCCCAAATTTGGTCGTAAACTTGATTTGAATTTAGTTAAAACCCAAAATTAATTTATTTAATCATTTTAATTCAATATAAATTTATAATATGACCTGATGTGCTAACATTTAAACATTTAATATTTAAAGGAACATGATATGCATTATTAATTTACCCATTATTGGGTTAAATGTTCAAAGTTATTATTAACAAACCGAAAGTTATTATAAACAGGCCGAAATTTAAATATATCATTTTTTGAACCTATAGAGGAAGGGATCATCTTAGACAGTTTTAGATTTTTTTATGGGGATGCCTCAGAGAAAAAAGTTACAAAGACAGCCCAGAGAAGAGAACCCAGAAAATATGAAGCAGAGTATTAGAAACGCTTGCATTTCTGTAGATCCGGAAACGATATTACACTCAATCGACGGTTTCATTATTCTCATAATGAAATGTATGGAAGTTAATGGTCACCACTTTGAATATTTAACCGAATAATGGTTAATTTAATAATGCATAACATGTTCCTTTAAATATTAAACGTTTAAATAGTATAACACATCATGACATATTATAAATTTATATCTAATTAAAATCATTAAATTAATTTTTATTTTTACTAATGTGGTTTTCTATTGGCACAAAAGATCAATCTTTTTTTGATCTAGATCAATTTTATTTTCGATTGGGTAAAAAAAATCTATCTTTTTTTTATCTTGATCAATTTCATGAAATCTCGATTTGATGAAAAATTTACCACTACATTTTTTATCTAGTTGTCAAAGTAGTTTTTATGTTTGTTTTGATATTTTTTATTTATTTCTCTTTTTCACGTTCGATTGAAAGGCGAAAATCTGAATGGTCTTATTTTTTGATGTAGAATAAGAATCCGTATCGATAAATAGTGGGTTCCATTAAAAAAAAAGTATGTTTTACGTCATATCTTCTATGTGCCCTTGACTCAAGTTCAAAATACACAACCCTCTTATGTCCCCCTAGCCACTGAACAACTTTTGTCTGAAACATTTTTCTTAAAAACGCGTTGTTTCCTAGATTTTCCATTATCTCACGTTAAAAAATTCACCCTGTATAATTGTGTTATTATATCTAGAGCGCGGTCTGACTCTAGTGAATTTCGTAAGCCACATTTTTTTTTGATTAATCTTGCATAATCTATAGAATACTCATAATGTAATGGATGGTAAAGACTTGAATTGTTTAAATTGGAATCAATTTTAACACAGAAATTGAAGATATTTCGGAGAACGTAACTTTTATATACAGAATATTTATAGAAAAAATTCACTTAATTGATTTTAATTGTAAAACAAGAAGATGGATTTTAATGTTTTTGAATCAGTTATCGAAACATGTTCAGCAAATTTCTGTAAATAGTTGTAGGAAATAATTTACAATGCTAATATTTAAGATTTGTATTATCTATATTTATTTTAAATTTAACTTGAGGATACTCGGAAATTCTCGTGTATGGTTTTTGGAAAATTGCCGAAACTTCTCTAATCGAAGTATATAGAAACTGTAATACAGTGAATTTTTCATTGAAATGATTCTAAAATATCGCAAAAACAAATCAATCTAAAATGATTAATTAATGAGTGAATGAAATTACATATTTTCCTATCATATATGTCAATCAATTTGATCTGATTTCATATATGAGTTTTCCGGGAAAATCACTATAATTTTCACTGTTTCAATTTCCCATCCGATCGATCTTGTAATAATTTAAAGAAAAAAAATATGATATTACAGAAAGATTAAATTGCAACGTTTTTCCTTCTATTATATTTATATTTTACATCAAACTTAATACCAATATTTGCTATATATAGTTTTTTTTTTTTAATAATCTTAACCAACGAAAACAAGAAAAAAATCTTCAAAATTTTAATACAAATATTTATAAATGTAATTAACAACGAAACGAAATATTATATAGAGGAAGTATACCTATAGATTATATATCGAAATAGAATCAGAGTCGGTATTGTACATATCTGGTAATCTGTTTACCCAATTTCTATAATATAAACAAATATCTTAATAATAATTAAAAAAAAAAAAAACGAATATGTAATTTATCTTTGGAAGGAAATAAAAAAAATTCAAATGTGTTTTGTGTGTGCGTGTATGCAATTGTTTATTTTCCATTAAAAGTAGAAAACTTTATGTATGAAGAATTAATCACATTATTTATATCTTTGTAATATATACAACATATAAAGATATAATATATACGTTTTTACAATCACTATATAGATTTATAATATCTTTATCTAGCAAAGAGGAGTTAAGATCGTGACCAATGTAAATAGAAATGTAAGTAAATATAAATATAAATGTTCAGATTGAATATATAGTATATATGATATTATCGTATATATCATGATATTATCATATTATGTTACGCGACATTGCTAACGACACATATTTGATTTGAATATTACTATTTTTTTTTCTTCTAAATAATAAAATAAAATACTCACAGTGAGGTTATCATATGTCGTTGTTTATAGTATATGTAATTATACAGATTTAGATTTAAAAATAATGAATAAAATAAATACCATTTCTATATTATATTATATTATATTATATTATATACACTCTGATGCACAGAAATGTTTGATTTGAGTTAACTTCTGGTATTAAAAAATATCCCTGCTTTTCGTTTTTAGTGTCTGTATCGAAGCATTCCCATTGTATTCTCCTAACTCACCTTCTTGACCTGTTGATAATCGTTCCATTCATATATCATATATTTTATAATTACATCTCATTTCAGACTATTTTTTTTAATGAAATTATAGTATTAAAAGTGTGTGTGTTTGCGGGACTTCTTAAAAAAAAATCTCCAATTTCATTAGCACGTTGAATTGCCCATCTATACTTAGTTTTTATCCGATTGCAATATCATACTTCTTTGCAATCCGCGTGGAATAGTTTCAAATCTTTTTCCCAACCAAATTTTTTTCTTATATAAAATAAAAGAGGGGTCTAAATTTCTGTTCACCAGAGTGTAATTTAAATTATATGAAAATGTAAATTATATAAAAATTTTTTTTTTATCTATGCATATGTTCATTCAATTGTAATCCTATACATAAACATACTATATTTATAATTGTAAATATAATTTATAACAATAACAATAAATAATAATTTATCATCAATCTTATTTAAGTTGAATTAAAAAAAAAAAACATTATAATAGGTTTTATATATCAAAACAAAAAACTATATGAATCTATATAGTATACGATGATGATAACACATAATTTAATATGCAATTGAATAAAATTTAAATAAAATATGATAATGAAAAATGTTTGAATTGCTTTTTTTTTTATATGTAATTAATAAAACAATAAAATGATTATATCATATAATATATATAGATTTTCTTATATGACAGCATATTTCATGAAAAATATTCTTTATTCTTTTAGTAACAATTTTGAGGAAACTCAGGAAATTTGTCAGGATAATTATTTTCACAGATTTACTGAATGTTAATTGATACGATTTTCTTCTGAAATCCTACCCAATCTTATTTTATTCTTATATGCATCCGTTAACATCCTTTTTTACATACAAAATTTGTAAATAATACATCGTGGAAATTGTGAAATCGTACGGATATCTACAGTAATAATAAATAAACGAATTTCCTATAACCGCGTATATGATGATGATGATGAAACTATAAACATTTATTAAAGAAATAAATTCGTATAATGAAAGACATTTTACAATATATTATTTCCTATTCAATCATTACCATATTTTGATGAAATATCTATTATAAATTTCCCATCCATAATTTATTTCTTTTAACAACATATTAATTGCCCACAAAAAATTGCCTATTTGGTAATTTCATCAATTTATTATAAAAATTTTTATGAATCATAATAAAACAAAAAAAAATATGTGAGTTTGTTTTTTTTTATATAAATCATATCTTATGTGAGTGTAAAAAAAATTAGTTTAAATTTCAATATTTTCTTTTATCTTAAATGAATAATTATTCTATATTTATTAATAGTTTATATAAATTGTGGATGGCGCCATGCTGATATTTATTTATTTGTATTTTTTTTTTGAGAGTTTTCTAACAAATTTATATTCTGCATTATTGCATATATTAATAAAGTGTAGGTACTATAATACCAAATAATATAAACTCCTCAAAGATTATAAAAAAAAAAAATTCTAAATTTAGTCGGAAAAAAATAAAAAAAAGTGCTTATTTTTGTATACAAATACAACATTCAAAATTTATTTACATATGTACTATAAATGATCTTATTATATAAAAAAATTGTATATTTTTATATGCCTAAACTGAACTTTATATATAATACATTATTGGATTAAAGAACAGAAAAAAATGCGTATTTTTTTTTTTCGTAACACGCACTCAAAACATTTTTCCAAATTTCTTTTAATAGATTTTTTTTTTAATATTTTTTCTTATAAACTACACGCACAAATCTGCCGTTTTCATTTTATTTGCTTTTATATATACACAGTGCGACAATTAATATTCCGGACTGGTCCTAGGAAATATATTAAAAACACGATTTTTGAAATTTTTTTTTTATTTATTCAAAATATTCTCCACCTGATTCAATAGAACTGTTACATCGATTTAATACTGATTCAAATGCGTGTTCCAGGTCATTTTGTGGTATTGCCTCTAGTGCGTGTGTAGATGGTGTTTGAATGGTTTCAAATCATCAAAAAAACATCTTTCCAATTTCATTTTAAGTTTTGGGAACAAGGGTAAGTCACATAGTTCTAAATCAGGTGAATACGGTGGATGATTTAACACACATCTTGATCTCGAGCCAAAAACTGACGAACAATAAGTGAAGTGTGAAGTGGTGCATTATCGTGTAACAAACACCAACTATCTGATTCACGATATTCAGGTCGAATATGACGAATCCTGCCCATCAAATGCTTCAAAACTTCGATATAATATGCGCCACTGACTGTTTGACCAGTTGGAATGCATTCTTTATGGATAATTCCCTTGCTATATCGAAGAATGTTTCGAGCATTGTCCTGATTTTCGATGGAACTTTTCTTGTTTTTTTAGCCTGCGTTTTCGCTATCCCACTGGTTATTGAGATATGGTTTGAGTCCGGAATATTAATTGTCGCACTGTGTATAATGAAATTTAATTGAGTGAGATGATGATTGGAAAAAATGGTATTATATGAAAAAATATTATGGTTCTAAAACACCTTTTTGCGTTCAACTGTAAAAAAAAAAAAATATTCATTGAATCATTGGATATCAACGATTGGATTATTCCTCAAATTTAATTCATCATATAGTTTATTGATAATTTATTTCTGAATTATATAATATATAGAATGAGTATTTTCTTGTTAATCATATATTTAGAACACACATATTTGATGTGTTGTGTACAGCTTCCCCCAGATAAACAAAAATTGATCCGGATAGTTCAATGGTTCAACGAAAACAAAACTTTACAACCGACGATTGGTTTTTTAGTAGCATTCAACAACCGTCTTTTCTTGTTTGATTCATAATTTGAGGGTTATTTGTTATAGTGTCTGCAGTGTCGCTATTTTATTTTGACTGGATTCCAGTCTAATGAATTTTCAAGTTGACCATACCATATAGGTGTCGTCAGTAATTAGCAGCATTATTACGATCAACCGCATGCAGAAAACAAATATATAATTTTGTATGAAATTTCAGGGAAAATAAAATCAAATTTAATGTTTCATACCATATCCGTATCGGAAATGCAGGACCGCAATATTTTTTCGCAGAATTTGAATTTAAGTGTTTTGTTCAACTATACATTAACAGAACAGCGATGAAGTAAGACAAAGACAATCAAGTCTAACGTTTGTTAACATTAATAAAACTATATACTAATCATAAAAATTCTAAATTTAGAAACACTGAATAAATATTAAATCAAAAATTTAATCCACACTATATTTTCACAGATTTATTTTGTAATTTTTATTTTTCTAGTTGTTAATTAATTAATAAATCATTCAATAAACAATGTCAACTGCGTATATATGGTATATTATAAAAATCCCTCCATTTCTATAACATGCGTTAACATTAAATAAATGCTTATTTATAAATGTTTTGTAATTAAGTAATTTTTTAACCATATACTTAAAAATTTAGTATAAATAAGTTAGAAAAAAAATAATGTGTAAAATATAAAAAGAATTTTAATTTAACTATATAAATGAAATGAAATATGTTAATTATCATGTATTTTTTTGACTTTTGCGGTTGATGTATATTTTATATATATCATTAAAACATTTGCGCACATTTGCAAAAATAAATAAGTAAATAAAATCATGTGGCCTGAATTTTGCAAAAAAAAAAGAACAAAATGTATATTTGAAGGTCAGAAATGTTAAGTATATTTAACTATACATATATATAAATAAGATGTACCTGTATTTTGTATATACCTGTCTTTCAACTAAATTTTTTTATTATTATTTTATTATCTATATTTTTACCATATATATAAATAATTTGATATAGCTATTGAAATAATTTAACAAAAAAAAGTCTAAATAATTATAAATATATATATACTTTATAGAACTTGATTTCATTCAATGTTTTTTATTATTATTATTATTTATCGTCAACAGGTTTTTTTTTAATGATTATAATAATAGTAATAAATTTGACGTATTCGAATAATTAAAAAAAAATCGACCATGGTAGAGAATCTATAAATAACTTTGTATTGTAGATATACAAAAAAAAATAAAATAAACATTATAAATATATAGGATTAGGATAAGTAACATATAAAATAAATCATCAACATTAAAAAATGAAATAGAAATAGAAATATATATATAGAAAAAACATAAAAGTTAATTTTATATTTTTTCATAATTAATACATTTTTTTGAAGTATGAATGCGAAACGACGCGAATGTTTTTAAATTAAAATTATACCAAATTAATTTTTCTATATATTTATGCGTTATTATATTGGGACCTTGCATTAAAAATGTCGATTTAGATAACGGTTGGCGTAACTAGCGTTGTGTGCATTGGAGCACACCATGGCCATATTCTTTTTTTTGTCTGTTATTACTCTATAAATTTCAGTATATGTCATTTCGTTGAAGTGTAAACAACAAAGCTTTTTTTTGCTTCGAATATGTCGAAACACATGCAAAAAGTTGTTTTGCGGGAAAGTTTAATAACTTTCTTTAATTTGAAGAAAACCGCTGCTGATAGTTATCGATTGTTGGTAGAAACTTACGGTGAACATGCTCCAACTAATAAAAACTTGTGAACGGTTGTTTTCATGCTTCAGAAGTGGTGATTTTGAAGTATAAGACAAAGAACGGCCAGGTCAGCCAAAAAAATTTGAAGACGAAGAATTGCAGGCATTGTTGGATGAAAATTCGTGTCGAACGCAACATTAGATGCATTAGCTGCTTGCATTAGAGTTGAATGTAGATGCCTCTACCATTTTTACTGAATGAAAATCAACTCAAAGCACGAATCGATGCATGCAAGATGTTTTGCCGAGCAAAAAAAACTAAGTTTTTTGAGTCGAATTGTCACTGGCGATGAAAAGTGGGTGTATTACGACAATCCTAAACGTAAAGCATCATATGATGATCCTGGCCAACTGTCAACTTCTCAATCAAAACGCGATATTCATTGCCAGAAGCTTATGCTGTGCATTTGGTGGGATCAGAAGGGTGTCGTGTATTATGAGCTGTTAAAACCGAATGAAACGGTTACATCTGATCGCTACCGACGACAACTGGGCGAATTGGCAAAGAAATTGAACGAAAAACGACCATTGATAGCTCGAAAACACCACAAAGTTTTAATGCACGATGACAATACCAGACCACATCGTGCAAACATCGTTAAGGAAAATATAAAGAGGCTCGGTTGAGATCATCTTGGTCACCCCCCGTGCTCTCCAGTCCTTGCTCTTTCTGATTACCATTTGTACAGATCAATGCAGGTCAGCCTGACGGATTTACGCTTTCAAAATGCTGAAGAAGTGCGAAAATGTGTCGATGAATGGATTAGGACAAAAGAAGAGGAGTTCTTCAAACGAGGAATCAACAAACTTCCTAAAAGAGGGGAGGAAGTCATAGCTAACGATGGGCAATATATTCGTTAATGTACTCAATCATTTTGTTATATAAATAAATGCCACTTTCAAGCCAAAAAATCGACATTATTAATGCCAGGTCCCAATATTTATAGTATTTTTATTTTTTTAATTCATACGCGCCGACAACAACGAATTAAAGAATTAAAACCACAAACACTTTCCAATTCAAATGGTATATATAATTTTAGTTAAGTATATATATGTGGACAAAATATGTATATATAAACAATTTCAACTTACTTATAATTCAAATATAGATGTATACAAAATTTTTAAGCACATCAAAATCTTAATAGAGTGATTCTTGCGTGAATGTTTTACACCGCTCATATATTATACGATCATGGAATTTTAATTGATGTATATGTTATAATTTTTTTTAAATAAAAAAATTTAATATATGTATGTAAAATGAAAATCAACCAGCGTATTATTATTATTATTATTATATTTAAGTACCATATGTTTATGTATATAAAATGTTATTGTGATACTATCCGTTAGTATATATATAAAAAACAAAAATAATTTGTCTGCAAAATATATATACATATATTATATTGCTGTTATACCAAAGACATATATTCACTCTCATATTACCTTTATAGATTAATAGGTTATTTTATTATATTTGCGTTTATGCTTTATATAAAATATTAAATTTTTTTTTATTATTCACTCTACATATGATGTGAATGACTCAATTTAATATTGCGTGTGTGTGTGTGTGTGTGTGTGTGGGAAATGTTTTAACTTTGATTCATATACATTTTCGATTAAAGATGATTGAATTTTGTTAATTTCACTTTAATTCAATTCATTTGGATTATTTTTTTTTCAACAATATCATTCGGATATCTTCTATTACACTGACATAGAAAATACTAAAAAAACGTGTGCTTATTTTCATTTATAGAAAAATTGTTAATTGTCACTATAAAATTGTGGAATTTCATAGGATCCGCAGTGCATCACAATTATGACACGATATAGTTTTGTGACAGAATTCATTTATCATTTTTGCTGTTCAGAAATGCAGATGTAATAATGATTTTATCAATGACGATCAGCAACATAACTTAATTATCCTAAATTTTTTTTTATATTTATAGTTCAAACCCACGAATGAAAACTAATGGAATTTTAAAATTGGTTCTTAAGCCTATCAACTTTTATTGTAATTTCAGATATGTCAGAAATTGATTCTGTATATATCTATCTATCTTAAGTTTTTTCTATATAACCAACATTATTGAAAAGTCATTTTTTCAAACTACATCAGGACTATGAAATGGACTTTGAAATGGATAATACAAGTATTTTCCAACACTTTGACTATCACGCATTTAAACTTAAAATTTCATTCTATAAAATGAATGACATCCAGCTAAAGAGCGAAACTTCAGTTTAAAGCTTTCGAGTGGTACAAACACAGAAACAGCAATTGTACAGAAATTGGGACATTAAATTTAGTTGTGATTTTTACTATATAGAAATTCTGTTGAATAGAATTAAAACCAAACAAAATAAGGTTCATTTCTCATTCTTTTGAAACACGAACATTATTTCTATTGTGAAATAGAAAATTTGTTATGAAAAATTCTTTTTTTTTCTGTATCAGGTTCAGTTTCTGTTTCTGTTTCTGTTCTGTTTCTGTTTTATATTGAAAACTTCATAAATTAATCCATAAATTAAATGCATTCATCATTAAAACCCATTTAAATTTATTCAATACATATAATAAGTTTCGTCGCACCTTATTAAATGATTTCGTTATGGTATTACCGCATGGGATTACCTCTATAAGATTAAAACATCGAATGAATTTTCATAAAAATTGGAATGATTTAACTGGAAAATGTGCATTCTTTTTTGATCTCTGCAGAATGTAGATCAGAGCAAATTATGATAACTTTTATTTAAGAAGATCTTAAGAAATGTTTTAATTTACTTATTTTTTTGCAACATTTTTAAATTAGATATTATAAATTAAATGTTTGATTGAGAATTATCCATTATTTAATATTTTTTTTTAAATAAATACACATAATATAAAAAGATATAATAAATGAATGAAAAAGCAATTTCCTATACAATTCAAATAAGATAATATTTAATATTTACGTAATATTTATGTAGCATTAGTATATAAAAACGGAAACATTTTATATAAGAAACGGAAACAAGTTGAAGAAGAGTTAAATTTAATATATATAGAGAGATATTATTATTAATTTGTTTTTTTTTTAATGTAATAATCGATTCAATTTTATTGATTATTTTTTTTTTATATATCGAAACGTTTGAAGGATTTGTTTATATTTTATATTAAATATATTATATAGAAACATGATATTCTATTTATTATTTTATTTTTGGTTACGGAAAGATAAAAAAAATGGAAAGTATATTATTAAATATTTATTTAATTTATATAACGAACGAACGTATTTCATTATATAGAAGATATCGTGTTTGTTTGTTTGTTTATATACAAATTAATTTAATATTATAATGAAAGATGAAAATAAAAAAATGTAAGAATTAGGTGTGTGTTTTTTTTAATGTTTTTTTTTATTTTGAATACGTTGAATAATATTTTGAATGAAACCATCAAAAGTTATATACACTTTCAATTTGGTTTATTAATAGAAATAAAAGATATAGAAGAATATTTCTATTCTAAAAACCGAGTGCAGCATAAAAAAAATTAAAAAAAAAAGTCCACTCATTGGCAAAAAGTCCACTCTCACAAAAAAATACATCGTCAAAAACAATATTCGACGATCAAAATGGCATCCATATCGTCAAAAAAAAAAATTGAAGATTAAAAAGACATCAATTTTTGTTTTAAAACAAAGAAAAAAAATTAATTTAATGCAATATTGTTTTTAAATCACTTACAGGAAAATTTCAAAACAATATAATAATAAAATAAAATAAAACAAAATAAAATAATACTTTGTCTAACGATATCATCGTTAAATGTAGTTTACCGCATTTTTCGTTCGATCTGTTTTACCAATGTTTTACCACACGATATCTACTTTATCATCATAAATCATAATCAGCATAAAATTTTTTTTTATGCTGCCGACACTTTTATTTCTATTTTTATATGACGAATTCCAGAGAGTGCTGTTCTAGTCTCTTTTATTTCTATTGGTTTATAAATAATTTTCATTGCATTTTAAAAAAAATAAAAATAAAATCTAAAATAAAATATTAATAATAATAAATATAATAAAAAAAGAAGATCATTTTTTCGATTGTGCCTATTATTTTATAAACCGCAATATGTTTTTTTCTGCATAACAAATCAATAAATATAATAGATATACAGGGTGTCCCAGTACGGGGTGCCAACCCGAAACAGGCAGGTTCTACACCTCATTTCCAATTAAAAAATGTATGGCGACCCCATGTCTATTTCGCTTGGGTTTCGAGCTAGCCCGAAAAAACGATTTCGTTGAAGTTCAAAGTAGTATATAGATATTATTTACCATATCTCAGCAACCAGTTATCGGAATCCAATAATTGTAACGTTGTTGGAACGGTATTTTAACTATCTTTAACTTTTTCTAATAACATAGACATCGGCGACAACCGGTTTTCATGCTATAGCTGGTCAAACACAAGAAATTTCAACGGCTTCAAATATTTTTGTTATTTTGCAAAAATACGTTATAATTATTGGATTCCGATAACTGGTTGCTGAGATATGGTAAATAACATCTACGTACTACCTTGAGCTTCAACGAAATCGTTTTTTCGTGCTAGCTCGAAACCCAAGCGAGATAGACATGGGGTCGCCATACATTTTTTAATTGGAAATGAGGTGTAGAACCTGCCTGTTTCGGGTTAGCACCCTGTACTGGGACACCCTCTATATTTAAATTAATAATTTTTATATAGATGTATAAAAGTTCATAAATATTAATAATAATAATAATAATAAAAAAAACTAATAACACCTTTATCAATATATAGCATATAACAATTTATAGTGCGGGTTTCTTCATATAATGATATAATAAACTTTCTTCTAAATATATACATTCCACAATATGTATATTATTTTTATTTACTTTTCTATTTGTTTATCTATATATATATATAAAATATTGATTCTTCTTCTTTCAAATCGCGCATATACGAAGTAAGTAATCATAAAAAAATCAATATTTTTTATAAACTTTCATATTCTATATATTCATAATTTCAAATGAATAAAAACATAAATACAAAAATATTAATATAAAGATAATAATAATAAAAAATTTAAAGAAACTCGTACTCGTACAACATTAAAACTATATTCTATATATATAAAAGACATTTATATGATGTATGCATTTATATGGAAAAAATATACACATAAATAATAATATTTATTTTATTAAAAAAAAAAATGCATCGTCGTCGTCGTCATATTTATAATCAACTGCATTTGTGTTCAAGTTGAACATTCAGAAGAAGAAGAAATCACATTCAAAAAAATAATTGTTATTCAAAGGACAAAGTTATTTAAACTCTGATATGATATACAATATATATATATGTATATATAGTTTATATAAATGCATTTACGTACATAGTGACTATTTAGTTATATAAAAAAACATATCCATCCATCCATCCATTCATACACATATACTTTTTATATATATCTATATACAAAAATGAATTCACTGACCTCGTTAGATAATCAACTAGTTTTACTACTATACTGCAGTGTCTCGTATTGATCCATCCATCCATGATAATATATAACATATATATCTTTAATTTATATAACATCATATATTATTCATATATACTTAATGAATCGTATATTTAAGTCTATATATATGTGGAATTGCTGTATGGAGGAATACCAAAAAAAAAAAAATAAAATGTATATTTAAATATAAAATTTTTTGTTTATATACAAATGACGATATGATATATGAAAATGATGATGATATGACAATTATTAAAAAAATACCATTAATATATTTTATATATGGTAGTTTGTACTACAAGTTGAATATTATATTTAATCCGTCACGTTCAAATAATCGTCGCTTAATATTTTTTAATAAATTATTGTGTATAAAAATTATGCGTCTATAATTGAAATATATTAAACTTTGTATATTTGAAAAGGAAAAACAATAAAATACATCTGAATTGAATTGAGACACTTTTCCATATATTTCTCTAGAATAAACACTTCTGCTTATTTAACAGCAGTTTATATTTCTCTTTTATTGTTTTGTCTATATATATAATTTTATGTTTATGGTGTTCTAACTATATATTTATATTTTTGAACAAGTTCTTATATTATTGCAAATTGATTTTTGTTTAACGAATTGATTATCCTCGATAACTATATATAATAAATTTAATGTTAATCATACCGTCACCATAACGTCTGAATCCGAATAAATCCGGTTTCAAACCGATTCATCCATTGGTTTTTGAGTTATGGCCTCTGGCAATGGATTTCTCAATATAATTATCCGGTTATTCGGCCATAACTCAAAAACCAATGGATGAATCTGGCTGAAACTGGAAGATAATCGGATTCAGCGCCACCCCTTAATTTTGTAAGTATGCAAATTTTAGCAAGATTCATCCATTGGTTTTTGATCCATTGGCCATAAGTCAAAAACCAAAAAGCAATTGTATATTCTTCTATTTTCTTCTGTTCGTTCGGAATAGGAATTTCGCAATTTTAAAGACTAAATGATACAATTCATTTCTAAAAGAATTCATGTATATTCTGCAAAACGCAGCTATTCTTCTAACATCCATTCGCATTATAAGGAATATATTAAAGAAAATTACAATATATCACTATACAGATGCACTTTCGCAGTATTTATGAATTACGAGAATCATCAATAAAATAATATCTTTTTTATATACAAATACAAAATTATTTACGCAATTTCATTTACCCATTTGTATTATAGAGGTTTACATGATATATAAAGATGTTTAAAAATGCATATTTATTTTTTTTTTTAATTTTACATGTCCAAATCCAATTTCGTATTACTGCAAAATAAAAAACAAATAACAAAACAAAAAAAATGAAAATAAATAAATATGAATGAATGAAATTTACTATTTTTTAAGTCGTATTGGTTATGTATACTGCATATTTATGCAATTATACATATAGAAATAAATGTATATAGTTATATGAGGATAGTGTGATTGTTATAATGAGAAAATATAAACGTTGTACGTTGCCACAAAACCAAATAAATATACGCTTATGTACTAATACAGAAAATGAATGGATGTATATATAAATTTAAATGTCACTGCAATATGTATATTTCTTTATAGTGTATTATATATTGTATGTATATGATAATACGCTAATATTATATGTATGGTATATAGTTTATCGATCAGTGGTTTGCAACTGATTATTGTTTAAATTGTTGAAATATATTTTTTGCGGTACATATATCGTATATATAGTGAATAAATAATCATATATGACCTATTCATGAATATTTCTATAAAAAAAAGCTGTTTTTTTTCCTGCTTAAATCTCTTTATGTTTCGCTTCTACTTTTTCTATATTAAATTTAACTTTTTTACATATCCGATTCAAACTTTTCCATATCAAATTTAACCATATGTGAAAGGTTTAACTATTCCTTTTCATATATTCAACCTTTTCCATTTCATATTAAACGTTTTCCATATCAAATTCAAACTTTTCCATTTCAAATTTAACGTTTCCAGATTCAAATCGACATTTTCCATATTAAAATCTAACTTTTCCATATATGATATTCAACGTTTTCTAAATAGTAAATTTCAATTTATATGCGTGAGTATTGAACTGTGTACTGGGCGTCTATATGTGCTGCGTATTTATATTCCACCTGCAAGTGGCATTGATGTTTACAATGAGGCTATTGATTGCATTCATCACCTTTCATCGGAAATTTGCAATCTTGACGATGATATTTTAATTCTTGGTGATTTCACCTTGCCCAATGTTCAATGGAACGAATCACATGATGGTGATTGTCTCGTGCCTCAGAATGTGTCATCTGATACCGCTAAATGCTTTTTGGATGGGTTTTCTTCATATGGATTTGGTCAATTAAATTCCTTTAGAAACCATTTCGGAAGAATTTTGTATTTGATTTTTGTAAAATTGGATTGTTGTGTTTTGCGTTCGCATGATTACATTGTATCGGAGGATCTTCATCATCCAACTTTGATGTTGTCCATTAACTGTTCTACAAATAGGGCGCTTCCAACTGTAGGACTCTACGTTTTTGATTTCATGAATGCTGATTTTAACAAACTTGGGAATAAATTATCAATTGATTGGAATTGGTTGGAAGGCTATGCATTTGATTGTGCATTGATTTTTTTTTACAATTTTATTTTTGAATGTTTTTTGGATATTATTCCCATGAAATGCGTAGTAATAAAATCGGCTGATTATCCTTAGTATGATGATGACCCGAGGGGCATTCGGAATCATAGAAATAAACCTTGGAGCTTATTTTCTAGGTCGGGTTGTGATCGTGTTCTAATGCATTATCATGATTTATGTTGAAAATTTAATAATCTTTCGAAGGTCCGATATGGCGCATACATTTCCCGAATTGAATCTCGTTTGAAAAATGATCCAAGGGGATTTTGGAAATATGTGAATGACAAGCGGAACGTTCGTGGTTATCCTGCTGAAATGCGATTTAATGATTCTATTTGTACAGATGCGGGATCGATTGCTGGCCTGTTTGCTGATTTTTTCAGATCATCTTATGGGCTGGGTGATCAGGTTGTGGGTGAACTTAATATTGGAACCATTAAATCTTTTGATTATTTGAAAGATATTAATTGGTATATCAGTGAAGATGATGTTCAAATTTCGATTGAAAAATGTAAGGATAGATTTTCATCGGGGCCTGTTCTAAAAAAATTTGTTGGCGTTTTGGCGTTGACTTTATCAATCCTTTTCAACAAATCACTTTTTTGTGGGGAATTTCCTGCCATGTGGAAGGCTTCCTACATTGTCCCGGTGTATAAAAGGGGTGGTAGGGGTGACGTTGCAAATTATCGGCCGGTGGCAAGATTGTCTGTTATTCCAAAAATTTTTGAGGGTATTGTGACGAATGTTATTGCATTCAATGCGAAATCTATTATTTGTCCAGAACAAAACGCTTTTATTAGTGGTTGATCAACGACGACCAATTTATTGGAATTTGTTACGTATTGTTTTGAACAGTTTGGTCAAAAATCCCAGATTGACTGCATATTTACGGATTTTACTAAGGCTTTTGACAGATTGTCGCACTCGATATTGCTATCAAAATTGTCTGCAATTGGTTTCGGTATTGAATTCATCAAATGGGTGAAATCATATATCTTACCGGACGTTCTTGTAGTGTGCTGTTTGGTAATGAACTGTCTAATTATTTTGAGGTCATATCTGGTGTTCCACCGGGGAGTCATTTGGGTCCCATTTTATTTGTTTTATATGTCAATGATTTGCCATCTGTTTTTAAATATTCTAAATGCAGCCTTTATGCTGATGATGTTAAAATTTATAGGTCAATTGTTTCATTGAACGATACAAGTTTATTACAATGTGATATTAATGCATTTTATGAATGGTGTCTTGATAATGGTATGCTTTTAAATGTTGACAAGTGTAAAATAATGAATTTCTCACGCAACAATTCTAAATTTATATTTTCGTATCACGTTAATGGTAGTATTTTAAATAACATTGAAAAAACACTCGATCTTGGGGTGTATATTGATAATAGGTTAAACTTTAAATTTCACCTTGACTATATCATTAATCGGGCAAGTGTGGTAATGGGTTTCATTTATCGTGAGTCGCGTGAGTTGAATGATCCGTATTGTATCAAAGCGTTGTTTGTTGCACTTGTTCGTTCCATACTTGAGTATGCGTGTTTTGTCTGGTCTCCCTATTGCGCATGTGATGTTGATAGATTGGAGTCAATTCAGAAAAGATTCCTGCGATATGCATTGCGTACCCTTCCTTGGAATAATCCGGTTATACTTCCTCGCTATGAACATAGACTCAAACTTTTAAATATGCCAACATTACTAAAACATAGGGAATATATTGGTATATCGTTTATTTGTAATATTTTTAAGTTCGTTGTTGAATGTCCTTCTATACTGCATAGATTGAACATCGGGATTACTATTAGAAATCTTCGTGCTATTGAGTTTTTTCAATTGGGGAATCATCATACCAATTATTATCGATCTAGTCCTTTAAATCTTTTATTGATGCATTATAATAAATATAGTGCACTTTTGTTGGATAATAATACTAATTGCATAGCCTTCAAAATAACGTTTTATGTAACAACATAGATGCACTTATTGCCATAATTGTTGTTTTATTTTTATTTTTTATCCTTTAATATTTTTATTTTGTGTTGCATATTTTTTTAGTGTTTTTTGACTGATAATTACTTTAAATTATTTGTTGTGTTTTACCACACTTGACGTATTATCATTTGCCCTTATTGTTAATTAATTTTTATTGGGGTTCAATAATGTTAATAATTGTATATTTTTGCATTAGTATTTAATGCTTTAATAATAATAAAAAATAAAAAAATAAATCAAATTTACCGTTTTCCATATTCAATCGAACGTTTTCCATATCAGATTTAACTTTTTCGTATATATTTATCAAATTCAATCTTTTCCCTATCTCAAATTCAATCTGTTCCATTTCACGTTCAACTTTTTTTCATATTAATTTCAACGTTTTCAATATCAAATCCTGATAAATTCAACCTTTTCCATAATCAATTCAATCTGTTCCAAATTAAATCCAACCTTTTCCATATCAAATTCAAACTTTTCCATATCCAATTCAATTTTTTCCATATTTTAAATTCAAATTTTTTTCCAATATCAAAATACAACTTTTTATTGTTTCATTTCTTACTCCTTGGACTCGAATAGATTCGAAACCTGAAAAATTTTGTCAGAAATTCGAGATACGAGTTTAATAAATATTATAACAAAAAAAAAGTCTTCGTATTGATTATAGACTAACAATTATACTCTTATAATTAACAGGATTCTTGATTGTAGGTTTGAATACTGCCGCAATTCCTCTGATGATACACTAAACTAATTTTATATATATAGTTGAAATATACTATATAAATATATATGACTTGTTATACGTATTCTTTAATTAAAACCGCATATATATAACTATATATGAATGAATATAATAATAAAAAATTCATATTTTCATTTGAAAAATTGTAAATCATATAAAATTCGTATAAACAAACAATGAACTTGATTTTGTTTTGAAAATTGTGTTTTATATATAAATAAATGAATCCATGAATTTATATGATATAATATAAAATAAATATTATATATATGGATTTGAAGGTAAGATAATTCCCATATATAACAAGTTTATGCGTATATATAATATATAGATTTATTATTTGCATATATACATAATGGATATGTATTCCATAATGGGAATTAAGATAGATTTATTATGCGATGTCTCTATATAATACGTATATATTATATATTAGTTTTAAATAAATGAAACCTTATTTATTAAAAGTCTATATGATATATTTAATTTTAAGTATATATAAAACAATATAACATATATATAATATAATATAAGTTAAATTTTAATCATTTTTGTTTCTTTTTTTCTTCATTACACAGAATAAACCATTGCTTGTTGAACCAATTGATTTTGAAAGTTTTATATTAAAAAATAAAACATTAATTCAAAATGATCCACAACGGGAATTACTTTTATATCCATCCGATGATGTTTCGGTAAGTAAAAAGAAAAATAAATTTCTTTATGTAATAGAATGGTTTTGAATGTTGCGGATTGGATGATGATATTATATTAAAAGTTACTATTTGATTCCGAAATTTTCCTAATAAAATTATACTTGATAACAATCAATAAAAATAAAAATCAATCAAGCAGATCAGTAATTGTACACAATTGAAGGTTGTCATGAACAGCGATTTATTTGTAATATTTGTATAGTTATTTATTTATAATTGCTGCAATAATATTTTTCTATGTAATTTATCTGTATAATATCAGAAATATTTCAAAGTATGATTCGTTAACAAACAAAAAAAACTTTGTTATTATATTCGATAAATAACATTAATTATTATTATAAGGATGATATTGATTTTATTGCGTTCGTATTTTTTAGATATTGCAAAATTTTATTTATAATTTTTTTATTATCGTTCGTTCTAAATCCCATCGAAAAAATTAAATTCAGATTACTCTACTATATACATACTATTTATTCCTTTATATATATATAACATTTATTAGTTTTATTTTATTTTTTATATTGTCCGCTTCTCATCAATCAAATGAATAAATAAATATAAATACAAACTTACACAATTATTTGTATTTTATTACTGGATATATTAACAATGCGGTTCATTCGTGCAAAAAAAAAAAAAATAAATATTTTTATTTTGATGCGATGACGACAAAAATTTTATATAAATATTCATTTGTAGTTATTAGGTGTAGGAATTAATAATGAATAATGCTTAATAATTAATAACCAATGGTTGTTTGGTCGACATTCAACGCCATTGCAAGTTCATGTTGCGTTCTACACGAATTTTCATCCAATAACGCTTGCAATTCTTCGTCTTCAAATTTTTCTTGGCTGTCCTGGCCGTTCTTTGTCTTCCAAGTCAAAATCACCATTTCGGAAGCGTACAAACCATCGTTCACAAGTTGCTTGAGCTGGAGCATGTCCACCATAAGCTTCAACCAACAAACAATAACTTTCAGCAGCGGTTTTCTTCAAATGAAAGAATGTAACGAAACTTCCCCGCACAACCACTTTTTCAGGCACGAAATTCGACATGTTTGATGCAATAAAAAACTTTGTTGTTTACACTTCAATGAAATGACATATACTGAAATTTATAGCCTACTGACAGACAAAAAAAAAGAAAATGGCCGCGGTGTGTTGCGATACACTCAACGCTAGTTGCGCCATCTGTTATCTAAATCCGCATTTCTAATTCCTACACGTAATATATTGTAAAAAATCTTTTGTTTTTTTTTTAATATATGAATGCGATAATTTATTATATATGCGAATTTGGAAATATATATATTGTGATGATATATTCAATCCATTTTGAAACATCATCTTTTTATTTTGCGGAATTACTTCATAAATTGCGACTCTCGTGATTATAGAGTATATATATAGACTCGTCTATCACAAATTCAATATTTCACATTTTATTATATGATTTATACTGCTTTTTCTATATATGAAAATTAGTTAATTAATTTTTCTTATACCTCTACAGACTACACAATATCAGTCGGTCGGTATTTTGATTAGATTTTTATTAATTATATATTTGTTTATTTTAATTATAGATTGTTTATTTCAAATATTTTATTAATTATAATTTTATATAATGTCTATATATAAAATTAATTTGATGATTTATAAATCGATATCCATATTTAATAGTTCAAATGGAATTTTTAAAATTTATTTATATACAAAACAATAAAAAAGAAAAGAAATATCACGCATTATATATTATTATACATAATTCTATTGTTTCATTCATCTATATAAATATATATAATTCAATAATAATATTGTATTTGTTTTGTTTTTTATTATATTGTTTATTTGTCGCTTGCGGTTGACTAACTTCTTTTAAATGTTATATTTTTTTTTTTTGCTATTTGGTATGTATAGATATTATAGATTAATTGTTATTATACATATATATATATATGTATATTGTTTATTTAAATATATACCATGTAGATTGTAGTGCATAATTTTTTATATCAACCGCGCAATGTTTATGCGAATAATAAATCAACAAAGAAAATATAAAACGGCGGCTTTCCTATATAAATAAAAAATAAAAATATAACAATTTATATGATGATTTCTTGAGATGGTTTATTTAATGCATTGATGAGTTCTTTTCATTACTTTTCATTCTTTCCGTGGTACTTTATAGTTGTCGATTTGCTATATCTATAACAGAAAAACTCAATATACACACTGTGTTAGTTACGCTGATGATAGCTCAACTTAATATATTCTTATGATATGACCCATCTTGTATTTTTATTGCATATTCCCTGTACAATTACGGTGCAAGTTTGATGTTTTCATTCATTTATTTTTTAAAAATCTCATAAATGAATCAACAAATTACCGATTCGTCGTTAATCACCGTAAAAATTACTTAAATGTATTCAATGCAGTATAAGTTTTGTCATCTTATTTTAATCATAGAACGGATCCTATAGGGTAGTTTCTAATTTTTCCTTTTAATTTCTCAAAATCTATAATGAATAATCTATAATACAGAAATCTATATATTACGTGTAGGAATTAAAAATGCGGATTTAGATAACAGATGGCGCGACCTACCGTTGAGTGTATCGCAACACACCGCGGCCATTTTCTTTTTTTTTCTGTCATTAGGCTATAAATTTCAGTATATGTCATTTCATTGAAGTGTAAACAACAATGCTTTTTTTTGCTTCGAATATGTCGAAACATATGCCTGAAAAGTTGTTTTGGGGGGAAGTTTAATAACTTTTTTTAATTTGAAGAAAACCGCTGCTGAAAGTTATCGTTTGTTGGTTGAAGCTTATGGTGGACATGCTCCAGCTCAAGCAACTTGTGAGAGATGGTTTGTACGCTTCCGAAATGGTGATTTTGACTTGGAAGACAAAGAACGGCCAGGTCAGCCAAAATAATTTTAAGACGAAGAATTGCAAGCATTATTGGATGAAAATTCGTGTAGAACGCAACATGAACTTGCAATGTCGTTGAATGTCGACCAATCAACCATTGGCAAACGTTTACATTTTGTTATACAAATAAATGTCATTTTCAAGCCAAAAAATCCGCATTATTAATTCCTACACCTAATATAAAGCGTGATTTTTTAAAGCTATAGGAAAGTTTTTCAAAAAAAACTCATTAAATTCGGAAAAATGCATGAAATCTTTATTTGAATCGATAGTACGGTCCATATAATTTAATGTTTGAAGATTATTTCATGCAAATGTTGACCTTGACTGCGCCTCAAATGGCCCATCCGCTTAGTCCAATTTTGGCATACTCTTTCCAACATTTCGGCCGGTATCTCACGAATAAATGCTTCAATGTTGTCTTCCAATGCGTCAATTGAAGCGGGCTTGTCTGTATAGACATGAGCTTTAACATATCCCCACAAAAATAGTCTAAAGGCGTTAAATCGCACGATCTAGGCGGCCAATTGACCGGTCCCGAACGTGAAATAAAATGTTCACCGAACTCGCCTCTCAATAAGTCCATTGTTGCGCGTGCTGTGTGGTATGTGGCACCGTCTTGTTGAAACCACATGTCATGCAAGTCAAGCTCTTGCAATTTCGACAAAAAAAAGTGGATATCATCTCACGGTGGCGCTCACCATTCACAGTTACGTTACGATTCGCATCATCTTTGAAGAAGTACGGTCCAATGATGTCACAAGCCCATAAACCGCACTAAAAAGTGACTTTTTCTGGATGCATTGGTAGCTGTTGCAATGATTCTGGTTGATATTCACTCCAAAATCGACAATTCTGCTTATTTAGCCCCCATTGAGCCAAAAATGAGCTTCGTCGCTGAACACAATATCGTCATTTAACACAAATCACCCTTTAGTTTGATTGTTTGACCATGATTGAAGGGTAAAGTTAATTGCAAAATATAAGGATCGGTTTATGGTTTAATGATTTCTTTACAGGATCACGACAATAAAATTCATTTTTTGTCAGATTTTATTGCTGACCACATACAAAAATACCAACATTTCTATAACTTCCTTATTTATCTTTAAATACCTCTTTGCCATCATCATCATCATCACACATATTCAGAAAAATTTTATATTAAAATTTAAAAATTTGCTGTACTTCATAACACAATTTTGAATAAAACTATATTCATTTATATAATATATATACAATGTATAAATTAAATTCATTAAATTTAACATTGACATTTGTTTTATTTTATTTTATTTTATTTTTTTTTGTTAAATAAAATGTCATATAATAACTGCAAATTTTCAATTAAATAATATAAATATCACATTTGCATGATAAATCAAATTGAATTCATTCAGATTTTATGATTTGATTGAGGAGTTTTTTTTTTGTTTTTTTTTTGTATCAAGTTAAGTGAAATACCGCAATAATAAAAAAAATAAAAATAAATTTTTCGCTATACAACCAATAATCTGGTTTTAGCGTCCAACAACAGCCTTCTGTTATTAGTTACTTAATTTGTGGCTTTTACGGTGTCGGTAATTAGCCGTACGACCAACCGCAAGCGGAATATACAACTCTGTGTTAAAATTCAGATTCGAAAAATAACCGAAAACACAAAACATATTTTATGCATTCAGTAGGATTCGAACCCACGACCCCAAAATTTCGTTAGAATTTTAGGTTGGCATTTTTAACATTTACACCACAGAGTTATATACCGCAATAATATAATATAATTTGATCCTGTTTTGTATAATTTATATATCTACTATATATATAAATAACAATAAGGTGTTTGTTTTTAATTTCTGTGGAACCGCACTCTGGTTTAAATTGATAAGAATTTAAATATAGGAAGAAGTATATACAGTAATAAGATATTCAGATAAATACATATAGATTTTGTTTATTATATATATATACATAGTAATTCTATATCAGTACTTGATTACAAAATATATATAACTTTCATGTTATATACAGACAATGATATGATAAAAAAAAACTGCATAAAGATCAAGTTTCATAGCCCCCCTGCGAACTATTGTTCCAGAGATTATCCGCACAAGTGATATTTTTTCATTAATTTTAAAAGTATTTAACTCCTTAACAGTATTCGCATATCGCATGTTCACAACCAAATTGTTTTATATAGCAATTATATTTTTGTTAAAAACAGCAACAAACAAACAGAAAAAAAAGCATAAAAATATGTCAAAATTTTTATTACATTATTTTTTATTATTACAAAATACTTGTTTTTTTTTTTTTGTATTTAATCATTATAATTTTTTTTTATTGTTATACAGTATTTAATTGCATTTTCTATATACTATATATGAAAAAAAAAAATTATAAACAACATTTCATATTACATATTTTTTTTTTTTTTTTGGCGAACTTTACATTCTTTTTTTTGGTTTTACTTCAGAAGATAATAATAAAAATAATAATAAGGTTTTATTTTAATAAAAAAAAAAACATTTTTGTATACTTAAATTATTAAATATTAAAAGGCATTCGGCATAACTATATAAGTATTCAAATTATATTTAACGTTTAATCTGTCTCTGTATTATATATATAAAAATAGCCTTTAATATTATATTAAATTTAAGATTATATATTTATTTATGTATACATTCTGAAATAATCCGAAATAAAAATGACCTTATATAAAATTGAATGGAATTTAATGTTATATAGAATTTTTTTTATTAATATTTTTATTAAATCTAATCGTCTAACATTTTTGATTATAATTATTATGATTATAGCGTTCTACATTTATATTTAATGATATTAAATCTGTTGATTGTATTAAAATTTTATTAATAGACTAGATTATGCGGGGATTCGTCACATAAAATATCTTAAAATGCGAAAAACTCGAGAGAATTCTTGTATTCTTGCCGGTTAACGGACGGGCCGGACCGATCGTGATAAATTTACGAACGCCGCCTAAATTATATTTGAATCACATTCTAGTGAAGAAATGAGCTCGATATAACTTGGTGCCATTGGAGAGTTGTTGTCGTGATGCACTCGGGAAAGTTGGAAACGATGAGAAAAATGATAAAAACTAGGTGTCCGAATTTTCTTTAAACCACTGTGATAAGAGTCACTTGACCCTTCCTAAGGATGAGGGGGCCAAGTGAATTAGAATCAATATCAATCTTATTTCTACTCTTACTTACTTCAGCGCGCCTACAACCTACAATTGGTTTTGGCGTCCATTAACAGCCTCCTCCAACCGGACCTATTTACCGCCAACGTCCGTCAGCCGGAAATGCCGAGGGCCCTAGGGTCCACTTCTACCTGATCCTTCCACCTACCCAGCGGTCTTCCCACACTCCTAGATCCGCCCGGCTTGCTGTCCAGCATTTTTGACGGTATACGATCGCCACCCATTCGTACCGCATGACCAAACCACCTCAGGAGACCAATCTTAATGAACCGAACGATGTCCGGTTCGGTATACAATTTATATAGCTCGAAATCGTACCGCCTACGCCACCATCCCCTTTCCTTTGTCGGTCTAAAGATGAGGCGTAGTATTTTCCTTTCGAACCCTTCAAGTCGCCGTTCGTTGGCCTGTGTCATGCACCACGTTTCAGAACCGTAGGTGACATTTGGTCCAACCGGTGTTTGATATAACTTTAGTTTAGTACAACAATGTTTTACTCAATGTCTTCGAGAAGAACATCTTTCGCAAACCGTAAAAGGCATTGTTTCCTGAAGCAATCCGGGATTGAACTTCATCCGCTATATCATTTTCACTGTTTATGCTGCTTCCAAGGTAGCTAAACCTGTCAGCCGTTTCATATTTGTTCTGACCACTTGATACTCTTTGATGTTGTGCCATAAACCTACTGTTCGTTGGTGCGATCATATACTTGGTTTTCTCCTCGTTTACCCTTAATCCCATTTCCGAAGCTTCACGTTCCAACAGTAAGAACGCTTCTTTAACGGCACCCATACTTCTATCCACTACGTCAATGTCATCGGCATAGCCGAGTAATTGAACAGATGACGTAAAAATACTGCTGCTGGTTTTAATGGTCGTCCTCTTTATACATTTTTCCAATATAACATTGAAAAACAATGTAGCCAAAGGGTCTCCTTGCCGTACTCCATCAATGGTTTCAAATGCATCCGATTTGATCCCCCTTATTTGTACCTGAGATGTAACTTGCGTCAGTGTTAGTTTTGTCATGGCTATCAATTTTTGTGGGAATCCAAATTCCTCCATCGTGCGCCATAATTTTTCCTTAATAGCACTGTCGTATGCGGCCTTAAAATCAACAAATAAGTACAAATAAGTGGTGTGTTACTACGTTGAACTCCCCACACTTTTCCATTATCTGTAAGTAAATCTTTAAAATACTCCGCCCATCTCGCGATGGCTCTTTCTTCCTCCTATAAATTTCACCGCTGGTATCCTTACAAAGAAGGGGTTGATGTACAAATCCGCTTGTTACAGATCTTATTCTCCTGTACAAATTTTTACTGTCATTCATGCTGGACAGCGTATCTATATCCCGCAAAATATCCTGCTCGTGACGCGTTTTCTTGTTTCGGAATAATTTGCATTCAATGGATCTTTTGGTTCTGTAGTCATCCATGGCAGTTCGTGTGGCGCGCTGAAGATATTTTAAACGCGCTTGGTTCTTTTCTACATGAACCGTTTTACATTCGTCATCGAACCAACCATTTCTGACCACGCCAGGTTTCAACTTTACCGTCTCCGCTGCCGCCATTTTCATACAATTACGTAATCGATTCCACATATCATTACACGTGTTTTGCTGTTGATCCACATCTGTTCGAACAATTAACTCCACCAATTTATCATCGTACTGTTGTTTTACTTGGTCATTTTTGAGATTCTCCCAATTGAATCCTCTCGCAATGACTTTTTGGCGGTTTTCACTAACACGATATCTGAACAACGCTCTAATGAGATAATGATCAAAATCAATGTTAGGTCCCCTACAGCTCCTTACATCCAGTATATCGGACGCATGACGACTGTCAATGAGTACGTGGTCTATTTGGTTTGTTGTTTTTGTATCGGGCGAACACCATGTTCCTTTGTGTATGTTCTTATGTGGGAACCATGTGCTGGCTACCATCATATTGTTTGATATTGTAAAATCGACTAAACGCGCGCCGTTATTATTGCAGTGTGTATGAAGGCTATGTTGACCAATTGCCGGTCGATATACAATTTCCCTACCCACCTGTTCATTAAAATCGCCAAGCACAATTTTAATGTCACGACTAGGAGCTTGTTTGTAAATACGATTTAGCTTTCCGTAAAACATTTCCTTGGTGTCTGCAACTTTGTTTTCTGTTGGGGCGTGAACGTTGATAAAGGATACATTAAAAAAATTTCCCTTTATTCGTAATGTACAAAATCTTTCATCAATGGGGTTGAAACCGATGACCGATTCTTTCGCTTTACCCATTACAATAAAGCCGGTACCGAATAACCCTGTTTTATTTCTACCGCTATAGTAGAATTTGTATTCTTTACTGGATAAGATGTTCTTTCCAGGCCAACGCGTTTCCTGGACCGCTGTTATGTCCAGTTTAGCTTTCTTTAAGCAATCAGTCAAAGTTTTTAAACCTCCCGCGCGCAGTATTGTTCTCACGTTCCATGACGCCAGTTTTAAATCATTGTCCTTGTTCCATTGCCTGGGTCGTTGCCGTTTTTCCTGTCCTGTCCGAGGCACTGTTGCTAGTTTCACAATTTGTTGTTTTTTCGGTGTCGGTAATTAGCCGTACGACCAACCGAATGGGATTCGCACTTACAATTTTAGCCTGAATGATACGGATTGTATCATTCAGTTACCGTTGGTTACCACGTGGAGGTAAAGTAAGCACTTGATCAGGAACTCAACAGTTGCAGCGCTGGGTCAGCGACCAGTCAGTGCCTACCCTATTGATCCCAATCCAAACCAACATCAATATCAACCAATAAATCAAAATTTCCGGATAGCATACATACAGAATATTACTATCACATCTTTCCTTTTTGATTAACATAAAGTAAAAATTCCGGTTAACAATAAACCCATGAGTTAATTTGACCTTTGATTGAATTAGTTTATTTTTTTCCGCAAATAAATCAATTGTTAATTAATTAATTCTATATATTAATTTTTATTTTAATATTACAGCAAGTTATATTACCACGAAAATTTCGTACAACCACAAATAATATACCAGTATTTTCATTATCATCGTCAACAACATCACCAACATCGCCAACATCAACAGCATCTGGTCAATCTACATTTGGAAATACATCACAATCAAATTCATCAACAATATCATCATCATCATCATCAACGGCTACAACGGCCTCAATACCAACAACAACAACACCCGATGATGACAATTTACATAGTAATATTAATCAATTATTACCACCCTTAACAATTGGTAGTGGTGGTTTATTGTTAACAAAACAAGCACTTCATACATACCAATCAAATAATCATTTAGTACATTATAAATATAATGCATATAGTGGATCATGTCATGATCTTCCAAGGTATAATAATATATATATATTATATAATTACACACATATTATGAAAAAAAAAATAATTGTCTATATCAAATTTGTTTTATAAACAATGATTTTGTATATTCATATAGGATAACACCACCGGATGAATTAATTGAAGAAATTTATGAAATTGATGCGGATCAAGAGCGTATCGATGAACAAATGACACGATCACAAGCGGATTCAATAACAAAACAGGGTTATTTACATAAAGGTCCAGATTCAAGTTCAGATCGTATGTTTGCACACATTGGTTCAAAATCATTTAAAAGAAGGTATGGATTTCGTTTTATTAACAGATAATATATTGATTTATTTTTATTTAATAAATAAAAAACTCCCCAACATTCTTCCTTTTTTGTTCTTATACTTATGATAATATTGAAATTTGATATTTTTTTATACATGTTTTTTGTGCGTTAAATTAAGTATATGTGATTTATTAATTTAGGTTTTAGATGATTTTTTTCAGTTTTACTTCAAGGATCCGAAGTTTTTAATATAGACAAAAATGCAAAGAATAAAAAAAATATTCGCTAAAGTGACGCCCGATTGCCTGATTGTCTCGTCTTTTCCTTGGAATTGATTGGTGACAAACCTCGTTCCGCCATATATACCACAAGTCATATTCGACAAGTAACCTATACACGTTTTCTGTTTTATGTATTCACTTGGTTTGTTTTTCCGTTTGTTATATACTACTCTAATCACTATTATATCTGACACCTGCTATTTTATTCGAATGCTCGATTTTGAGATGCCAAAAAAGGAATTTGAACAACAATTTTTTAATCCTTCTAATTTTATTTCATAAAATGATGGTTTTAGTTCAATAATTGCGCAGAAAGAAGTAAAAAATCTTTTAAATTCAATTAGTTATGGAATTTAATTCAAAATGATTCAATTTCACAAAAAAAAAATTTTACCATTATAATATCGGACACTTATATTATACGCTACTAATCTCCCTTGTAACACCTCCTTTGACCTATATGACAGCATCCATTCTCTTAGACGTGATATTTACTAAATTTTTGCATTCATCCGGTGTTTTTGTATTCCTCATTTCAATGATTTTTACTTGGAATTCTTCACTCCTTCAATTGTAACTTTTTATATCATGTTTTTACTTTGTTTTATTAATATCCACACCGATTCTTTGGGACTTAAATCGGGACTGTATGGTTCATTGTTGTTTAAAGTCCTTTTTTGGCATCCCGGAAACCGAGCATTCGAATAAAATAGCAGGTATGTCCGATATAAAAGTGGTTAAAGTAGTATGTTGAGATGTTGAAATGAAAATCAAGAAAAATGTAAACAAATTAAATACCACCGGATATAATAAACAAAATATATAAAATTGATACCATATTTTTGAATATGATACTTTGGTTAGAATTTTGATGGAGTTGTTTAAATACATATAAAGTCAACGTAATTTAAAAAAAAACCCCCCATCGTCGTCATCATTTTGTGGTTTGTAGGTGACGAACAGAAGATATATTCAACATATATAACAAACAAATTATGTTATTTCATTAAAAATGGATCATTATATTTATACTACAAACTATATATATAGATTAATCGTTTTTATGTTGAAAATGTGGTTTATTTTTTTATTTTTATGGATATTTATTTTAGTATTATATATACTGAATGTATAAATGAATGTATGGCAGCTTTTGTACTATATATTTTACATATTTTGTGCAAAAATATTGAACGTCATTTATATTATCTTTTATATGTATTTATTTATGGATATATAACGCACATAAAAAATATGATTTATAATAATATTTCAATTGCATTCACTATGTAAATTATTTTCAATTCTTTATGCGTGTTTTTTTTTTTAATTTTATTTATCTAAATAGGTGCGGTTAATATTTCATTATAGAAAGAAATACATATATTCATATAAGTAAATGTCAAAGCATTATTTTCATAACAATACCTATTCTGTATATATTTAAATCGATGACGATTTATTTTATTGATGTTCTATAATAATAATAATAATAATAATACTACGCAATAATAAGATCCGCAGAACATCATAAATATATAATTTAAATAAAACCTATTCGAAATTCTGTAGCAGTTGTGCAGTTTAAATACATTTATGGTTCAAATTTAAAGGGAAGCACAAAATTTGACCTTTAAAACTATGATTTCATTGAATCCGTCTTGAAAACAATCCACATTCATAATGTTGCTTATAATAATCTCGACTCGATGCATACATAAAAATCATTAACAAATTGAACAGAATTCTTCATATTCAATAGCCTGTAAATATCTTGATTTCATCCATATTTTAAATAATTAATTTTGTACTTTTTTTTTTATCATTATAGATATTGCTATTTAAGACAAGAAGTCGATGGCACTTATATTTTGGAAATGCATAAAGATGAAAAACAATGTGAAGCAAAAGCTACAATTGTTATGGATTTTTGTACAGAAGTTGTTCAGGTAATTTATTTATTTAATTGTTAATGGAAAATTTCCAAAAACAAACTTCACTGTTTTACAATTAAAGAAGTTAAAGTTATCGTTAAATCCAAAATGTAATCCAAAAAAAAATTTTTGTTCAACAGAATCCAAAACGTGGACGTTTTTGTTTTGAATTAAGAATGACAGCCGGTCATAAATCATTTACATTAGCAGCTGATAATGAAAATGATATGCAAGATTGGCTCATAAAATTACAAACAGTTTTACAACAAAATAAATTACAAGAAGATAAACAGCAACATTCATTGGAACGTACAACATTAGCGAATAGCACATCATTATCGGTAGCGAACACCACAAATATGACACCGCAACAACTACAACAACAACAACCGCCACCACCACCAAGTCCAAATTCAATGATGATGTTTGGTACACTAAAAGGATTAGAACAAAGTATGAATCCACAATTAATGAAATATGGTCGTGAAACGGATGTATCAATAGCACAAGCACGTCGTGAAAATCGTCGTCGTCTTTTTGGTTCATATCAAAATGCAAAAAAATCAACACCAATCGAAACCGTTGAACCTTATAGGTAAAATATTTTTGATTTTGTACCATTTCAACTTTCTTTTTTTTTTTTAATTTTAATAATATAATTTTTCCTTGTGGCAAACAATTTTTTTTTCAGAGAACAATTCGGTCAACGAATGTTAATAAGATGTGAAAGTTTAAAGTTTCGATTACAAGCGATTTCGTCAACAGACGATATTAGTGGTAGTGGTGGTGGTGGCGGTGCCAAAGAAACATTATGTCAAGTTGAACCGTACATTACCACTTTAGCATTGTACGATGCTAGAGCTGGTAAAAAATTAACAGAAAATTTTTATTTTGATATTAATCCTAAGGAAATACGCAATGTATTTCAATTGAATACGAAAAATTGTTGTAATGCAGGCGAATCGAATGGTGGTGGTGATATTCATAATAATAGTCATAATAATAGTAATGGTAATATTAATAAATATAGTAGCAGTAATAGTAATTGTGATTTTCAATTATCAAAAGAATTACAAAAGGTTACGGACGAATGGTTAATGTATCCAAAACAGGCAATTATTAATATAACACAACAACATCCGGATATATTTTTGGTGGTAAAAATTGATAAAGTATTACAGGGTGGTATAAATAATTCAACGGAACCCTATTTAAAGGCAACAAAAGATCCAAAATTAGGTTTAAAATTACATCGTCAGGTACGTGGATATCATCAAAAGATTGGCCATTATCGTATGCCATTTGCATGGGCCGCACGTCCATTATTTCGTTTGTATAGTAGTGATTTAGACACGGCCATTGAATTTCCAGCCATTTATCGCCAGGATACAAATAAATTAAAAGATGAAGAAATATTAAAATTATTATCGGAATATCGAAAACCGGATAAATTTAGTAAATTAACTGTGATACCGGGATGGTTAAAAATTACCATTGAACAAATCCATGAATTGCCAAGTAGTAAGTAATTTGAATTTGTTTATGATATAAGCTGAACAAATATAATAGATTCACGATTTCTATTTTTAGATTGTTTAACAACAACATTATCACCATTAAAACCATTTCCAATGCCGCCAATAAATGATGCAACCTATGAAATAACTGAATTCGCAGGAACAACCGAACGTGAAGTGTATCCATTTACAACATTTATCAATCATTTATTTATCTATCCGTTAACATTATCATTTGATAGTCAAAAATTATTTTCAAGAGCCCGAAATATTGCTGTTGTTATTGAATTACGAGAATCGGATGTTGAAGGAACAAAACCATTACGAGTATATAATATTTATAATTTTGATGATTATCATTCAGTTTTAATTTATATAATTTATTTATTTATTTATTTTTTTGCATGTAGTGCATTTATAGTCGACCTGGACAAAAACAACGTTTTTTAACACAATTATCATGTCCGGTATTACATCATTGTACCAATCCATCGTGGTATGAAGAAATTAAATTACGTTTACCATTGCATATAACAACACAACATCATCTATTATTTTCATTTATTCATATATCATGTGATTTATCAAAAAAACGTGATTCCAATCATCAATCGTCGTCGTCCGCGTCAACATCACCATATGAGAATCCGGTTGGTTATGCTTGGTTACCATTATTGAATAAAGGTAAAATTAATGTTGATGAACAAATGATTTCGGTTGCGGCAACATTACCATCGGGTTATTTAGCAATACAACCGTTGGGTTTAGGAAAAGGCGTAAGTTAATGAAATGTTATTTATCATTAATTGTATTTTTGAATGCTATTTTATTCTTTATTTTATATTAATTTCTTAATCTTACTTTGTTCATTTTTTTTTGGTTTGTGATTTCCTAACAATTCGTAACAATCAAATGTTTTTTTTTTATTGTTGAATATTCGTTTTGAAATGCAATATTGAACTATAGAAATGTAATTAATAATTTATTTATTTATTTTTCTTCTCCCATTTCATATTCGTTTTGCTCTTTCGTATCTTTCGTATTACATTTGATGGGGGGGTGCGATAATTGAAACTACATCTTATTGAAAAACAAACACAAATCATTTGCATGCATGTTTCAACAAACATATATTTAAAAAAAAAATGTATCTAAACACAATTAAATTTATTTAGCAGAATGCCGGACCAGATATACAATGGATTGATAATCAACGGCCATTATTTACAGTAACATTCCGACTTGATTCAACGGTATTGACCACCGATCAGCATTTACACAATTTATTTGCTCATACCGAACGTATTTTATTGCAACAAAAGTATTATCACCCACATCATCAACCACAATCTGCATCGACACAGCCACCATCACAATCAACAAACGATAATTCAGCCATTCAGTCTGCGTCGTCACGAATTATTTGTGGTATACCGGCTGAATCGGAAACATGTAAAATATTAAAGGCAGCCCATGCAATTCATGTAACATCAGTTATAACATTTTTACCAACAATATTAAATCAATTATTTATATTATTAGTGAATACGAATAGTGAAGAGATTGGTTTAAATGTGATACGTTTATTAATAAATTTAATTCATATGGTTGCGGATGAAGCGGGTCGTAAAGAATTACTATTATCATATGTAAAATATGTATTTCAAACATCTGCATTTTATAAAATATCAAAACAATCATCGAATGGTCATTCAACAAATGGATCTTCAATGAACCACCATCAACCATCAACAACAACAACAACAACAACATCAACATCTCAACAAACACAAACGGCGCAACAACAACCACATCAAAATTATCAATCACATACGGTGCATAGTGAATTGTGTCGTCATTTACCAACGTTATTACATCCAAATAATACGGATTTTTTAATTGTTAATAAATTTATGAAATATTCAAATATATTTGTTGATATTATCATAAAATCAATGGCACAATATTTAATGCATACCGGTCGCATTCGAATGCATCGTAATGAACGTTTTCCACGTGAATTTCCAAATCGTATTGAATCATTATTTCAAGTGCTTGTACCATATTTATTTCTAAGATATAAAGATTTGCCACATGAAACGCATCAATTGAATGGTAGCCTATCACGTTTCATTAAACGTTGTCTAACATTTATGGATCGTGGTTTTGTCTTTAAATTAATTCGTATGTATATGGATCGGTTTTCACCGGGTGATCCACGTCAATTACAAGAATATAAATTTTTATTTCTATCAGAAATATGTTCGCATGAACATTATATTCCATTGAATTTACCATTTTTATTGAATTCAAAAAATCGTCCACCAGAGATTTTACAACATTTTACCTTATCCGAAGAATTTTGTCGTCAACATTTTCTGGCCGGTGTTCTATTACAAGAAGTTAAAAGTTCATTAAACGAAGTGGGTCATATCCGACGATTGGCATTGTCAACATTTAAAGAATTACTGGCCAAACACGATTTAGACGATCGTTATCAAAATAAAGGACAATTGGCACGTATCGCTATGTTATATACACCATGGTTGGGTATTGTATTGGAAAATTTAAATCGTATCTATTCGATTGATGTAAATAAATACGATAAATATCGTAATAAACAAATGGACACAACATTAAATAAATCAATAAATCGTATATCGAATAGTGGTAGTTCATTTGTATTTTCAAGAGAATGTCAAACACCACCAACAAACGGTGTATCATCTTATTACAATCACCATCAACAACAATTATTAATGTCATCACAAAATAATTTATCATCAATAACAAGTACACCGAAATCTATGGCATCCACAAAACTCACAAATCGATTAACATTACACATTGATAGTAACAATAACATTAATAATAATAATAATAATAATAACAATTCCAGTCCGTTGAATCGTCAATCAATGCATTTAAAGGATACAAATTATTTTGCTGTTATTGCCGGTCAAACGGGTTTTAATCAATTAACAAATGGTCATTCACAAACATCACTGGATTCTGAATGTTCAACGTTATCACAGGATACAGCAATTATAAAAAATGGTGATCATCACCATCATGTAATGCTAGTCGATATGGTAAATGGTTTAAATAATCTTGGTTTAATATCAGCATCATCATCTGGATCATCGCCACCCCATTTAATAAATGGACATAATCGTTCGATAAGTGTAACTCAACCATCATTAATGCCACCACGTCTTGATAAATTTTCATGTAGCGAAACAAAAGATTTACTTATATGTTTTCTATTTATCATTAAACATTTGGCATCCGAACAAATGGTTATGTGGTGGCAAAATTGTACTGAAAATGAAATCCAATCGTTTTTAACCGTACTAGATTTATCAATTGTTTATTTTCGTTATGTTGGTAAAAAAAATGTTATACTTAATTCAGCCACAACATCATCATCCTCATCATCGTCATCGGCAATGGTAAATGGTAATGGTATGACCATAACAAATGGTAATGTAAAAGATTTAAATAAATTTGTACAACGTTCGACAAAAGCCAGTACATTACCGGCACGTATGATTCCACCAGTGGGTGATTCACAAATTGATACGTCCACCAGCACCGGTGTTAATACCTTAAATCATCATACACCACAACGTGAAAATTTAATAGATGAAAAATTGCGACAACAACAGGCATTACAAGAATCGGTTATGACCACCGAAATCGGTATAATAATATTAGATTGTTTAGGTTTATACACTATACAATTTCGCGATAAATTAGTTAAAAGTATTCTATTGCCGAAAATTGCAAAAATCTATTTACGTTACTTGCAATTGGGACAAAGTGAAACGCTATCCAAACATGTATTTGCTGCAATACGTGCATTTATAAATAATTTTTCGATTGCCCTGTTCAAGGGTAATTCAATGTTATGCGGTCAATTGGTATACGAATTGTTAAAATGTTGTGATAGCCGATTGGCTAATGTACGGCAAGAGGCGTGTGCTATTTTATATCTGTTGATGAGAAGTAATTTTGAGTTTAGCGGTCGTAAGGGTTTAACTCGTGTTCATTTACAAGTTATCATTTCTGTATCACAAATGATTGGTAATGTTATCGGATTGAATAATGCACGTTTCCAAGAATCCCTATCGTTAATCAATAGTTACGCAACAAGTGATAAAGTTATGAAAGGTACAGGATTCCCAATGGAAGTTAAAGATTTAACAAAACGTGTACGTACCGTATTGATGGCAACCGCTCAAATGCAAGCCCATCAAATGGATCCCGAACGTTTATTGGAATTACAATATTCATTGGCCAATTCGTATGCATCCACACCGGAATTACGACACACGTGGCTGGTGACAATGGCACGTAATCATGAACAAAATGGTAATTTATCAGAGGCAGCATGTTGTAATTTACATATAGCCGCACTTATGGCAGAATATTTAAAATTACGTAGTAATAATAAAACACAACAACCGTCAAATGGACACACGGCGATAGTGAATAGTGCGGTCATCATGAATACGGTAACATGGGGTTCTGAATCATTTGAACGCATTTCACGAAATATAGCACGTGATGAACGAGGTTTAAAATTGGATAGTGGTGGTGGTCAACAAGATTCCCAATACACGGAACAAATACTTTTGGATCAATTAAAAGAATGTGCTGAATATTTAGATCGTGCTGAACGTTATGAATGTTTAGGTTTTGTATATGAATTAATTGTACCGATATTAAATGCACGACGTGATTATCTATCATTATCACAATGCTATGAACACTTGGCACATGCATATACAAAAATAATTGATGTTAATCGAAGTGGTAAACGTATGTTGGGACGATTCTATCGTGTTGTATTTTTCGGACAGGTTTGTTAAATTATTACTATTAATTAATTATATGTTGAATTGAAATTTTGTTTTATTTCTCTTTCCAGATCTTTTTCGAAGATGATCATGGCATTGAATATGTTTATAAAGAACCAAAATTAACATCGTTAAGTGAAATATCCGAACGTTTGTATAAACAGTATAAGGATAAATTTGGTACAGAATCGGTTCGCATGATTATGGATTCATCACCGGTATGGAAATAATTCCTTTTGTTTTTTAATCATTCATGTAATTAATGTCATAATTTGTATTTTATTAAAGGTGATTGTCAACGATTTAGATCCAAAATTGGCTTACATTCAATTGACCCATGTAATACCATATTTTTGTAAAGATGAATTGGAATGTCGTCAAAATGAATTTGAACAAAATCATGATGTTGATACATTTATGTTTGAAACGCCATTTACGCGAAACGGTACGGCACGTGGATCCGTTGAAGAACAATGGAAACGTCGTACAATTTTAACAAGTAATTAATTGACTTCAATATGGCAATTGGACATATTTAATCGTATGTATTTATTTTTTTTTTTAGCTACTTATTCGTTTCCGTATGTTTTAAAACGAATACCAATAAAAGATAAGCAATCAATTGAATTGTCACCGATTGAGGTGGCCATTGATGAAATGCAAAATCGTGTATCCGAATTGGAACAAGTTGTTTTGCCACCGATTGATGTGAAAAAATTGCAGTTACGTTTACAGGGTAGCGTTGCCGTTCAGGTAAATGCTGGTCCATTAACATATGCAACCGCATTTTTAGATCCAAAACAATGTGATAAATTTTCTAGTGGAAAAGTTGAAGATCTCAAAGAAATTTTTCGGTAAATTTAAATTGATTATCTTATTTTTGTTTTAATTATTTATTTGGTTTATTCTTTTCTTTTATTTTATTGTTTTTACAGAGAATTTGTATCAATTTGTAATACGGCACTTGAAGTTAACGGTCGTATGATTTCAAATGATCAACGTGAATATCATTCAGCATTAAAAGATAATTATCAAAAATTATGTTGTGCATTAAGTGATTTATTGGTGGATGAATCATTTATGCCAAATGTTGATGATGGCGGCCAAACAACAGCACATCGTAATAGTATAGCTTTATTTAGCGCAATTAGTGGAGCACCAAGTAATTCAAGCACAGCATAATTTTAACAATTTTAAAAATTATGATAATTTTTATTTGATTTTTTTTTTAAAACAAAAACGCACACAAACTCTCTTAAAAGTATTCAAACTTTTTTTTGTTTTAAATAGTTAAAGAAAATTTTAATTACAAATACAAAAAGATAAAAAAAAGAAAACTCTATAAATTAAATTTTGTTAATTATTTAAAAAAATAATATTTATTATATTTATATGTATAATTATTTAATTTAATTAAATTATATATATATATTATAGATAAAACAAATAAGATCAATTAAGAAATTTATAAAAATTCTCAATTCTCGAATATAAAATTAAAAAAATTAAATTATTATATTTGTTAAAAATTTTTTTAATGAATTATTTACTTTGACATTATTTTATTATTAATTATTATTATTATTATTATTTCATTTTATTTTATTATTTTGTTCATTATTTTTTATTATTATTTTTATTATTATAAGTATATTTATATTTGAAAAAGTGAATGAATGTACAAAATTATTTAAAAAAAAAAAGAGTTTATAAATTAATAATGAATTAATGAAAAAAAAAAAACAACATTTATTTTGTTTATAACTAAAAAAATATTACTTTTTTTTTTTTTAATTATTTTATTATTTATAATTAATTTGTATCAGGTTTTGTTTTTGTTAATTTATTTTTCTATTTCAAATTTATAACACATTGGATTTTGAACAAATATTTGGAATTTTATTTTAATATTTATATTTTTTGGGGTTGACAAGGAAAATTTGGGAAATTTCACAAGACTGAAAATTATCATTTTTGTAGTACACACGGAAATTTATTGCAAAATGTAAACAATTTTTAAAAAATAATTCCTATTTTTATTATGGCATTTGTTTTTTTTTTTTTTTTTTTTGCAGAAAATACGTTTTTTTTATTACATAAAATAACAAGTAATTAATTAAAAAAAAAAAAAACTAATGATATATTAAGAAGTTTAATTGTCATCACATCAAAACAGTGATTTGTTTTTAGCTTTGATGCTCTTTTACCGAGTAAAAATTATCTAAAATAAATTAATTAATTAAAAAAAAAAGAAATATTAAATCAAATAATGCCTAATAAATATTATAATCGAATAGAATAATTTAAATTAATTCAAAATTTTGATCGAATATTTTAAAATTCTGTATTGTTTCTGTGTCCGCTGTCGAAACCTTAAATATAATTTATAATAAACGCACACAAATAAAAATTAAAATTAATCAAAATTTTTTAACTATAACAAAATATTAAAATAATAACTAAAAATTATTTGTGATATCAAACCAGAAATATATAGATAATAAAATTAAAATTACAGAATTTAGCATCAATTTTCTATAAATAGTAAAAAATGAAAATGAAATTCTAGCCAAAATAAATGAATTAATATACAAAAAAATAAAATTTATAAATGTTTACCAAATTATTTTGTCTGAATATCTTCTGATGGATGATAGAGGAAATATATAAAATTCTTGGATCTTTTTCAAACCTACAGAATTGCTTTATCGCCCCCAAAAAAACCCACGGGAGTTTTACTGCCGTAATCCCGAAAAAAGTGAAATTTTTGTTTTGCATGAATTTTATTTACGAAAGCCTGATATTTACATTGTAAAATCATAAGAAAATTGGTGAAACTTTTCAAATGTTCATTTGGAAATCCAAAAAAAAAAATCCCTCAAAAAAACGACGATTTTGAACAATTTCTATTAGGATTGATTTGAGAAATGATTTGAGTAAAAAATTTTAATTTTTATTTTATTTTTTATCCATTTAAAACCTGCAAATGTTTTATATATATTAATAGCGCCGCGTTTTCGTTTATTCCTCTTGTACGAACACAAACGCAATAGTGACACAAATACGTTTTTAATTGCACTTGTGTTACTTGGGTTACATGCGTGCCGATACACGAGGACTTTTTCGAAGCCTAGATTGTTTCGAAAAATCTTAAAAACTGCTACACCACGAACTTTTTACAAGATTTTTTTTTGAGTATTGTTTTTTTTTTTAATATAAATTTGTATATTTTATTGTATTCGCGATTTTTTTTGTTGTTCCAAAATAAATAAGGAAATTAAATTCATTGAATTTAATTAATTAAAAAAATTTAAATGTAATTATAATAATTTATTTTTCTTATCATTACTTTAAACATAAACAAATAAAAATCAACTTGTTTTGATATTTTTTGATTTACAAAAACAAAACTTTTATATATCGAAAACATTTTAACAAATGAAAATTCGTCAGTCTTCAAAAAATAGAAAGCAAATTGGTTCAACGCCTGTTATGTCATTACTTTCCGCACCTCATCACTTTGCGTATATTTTTCAAGACTTTCGAAACAGGACAGGCCTCGTGTAGCAGCACAAATTAATAATGCTTCGGATGGTATCCAGGTGAACGATTCTTGATTACCTAGCAAATCAATCATATACATATGAAAATGTGGTGAATTTACAAAGGTGTATGTCTAATCGCTTTTAAAAAAAAATTGTAAATAAAGATTAAACAGGGATTACATATATAAAAGCAAATTGCTATTATTAATTTTTGAGCTCAGAACTTACGGATGAAGCAAAAACGTATCAAATATTCGATAAAGCAGAAAATTCAAAAATTCCAGTATTACCCGTGTAAGAGTAGTATATTGCTTAGCGACGTAGTAGGGTAGCGGAGATACCTCGATAGTAGTAGAAATACTACGATCGTTGTGTATTCGGCAACACTGATTTTAATATTTTACACAACCCGACCCCACGCTATATCAAAAACTTGCTAAGACTACGGCTTGCTGTCGCATTTTTATTATGGCTCAAACAGAATGATGTGTGCACACCATTTTTCAACAATTTATTAATTATTTTTATAATGTTTAAAAAATGTAAATCTCTAAATTAAATTTCTCGATTTTTAAATTTGATTGCACGCATCATTCGATTTGAGCCATCAGACAAACATCGAAGGCCGTCGTATGTGCGTGTGCGTTGACAAATGGTAACACTTGTCGTTCGTCTTCCGAAAACTCATCGACGCGACCGACACAAGAGGAATAAACGAAAATGCCCATAATAACAATTATGACGATTTCATAAATAATAAATATATGAATAAAAAATTTGTGTTTTGTACGAATTCTATTTATGCATGCCTGGTATTTGGATTTTAAAATCACATGAAAAATGGTTGAAAATAGAGAATGAATTCAAATGTTTTTTTTTTGAAATCCAAAAAAAAGCAGCTAAAAAACGACGATTTTGAACAATTTCTATTAGGATTGCAGAAATGATTTTAGGAAAAAATTTTATTTTATTTTTAATTTTTATTTAATATATTTTTTGTCCATTTAAAACCATTCAAATGTTTTATTTGTTATTGTTGTTTATGGGCGTTTTCGTCTATTCCACTTGTGTTAACACAAACGTAATAGTGACACAAATACGTTTTTTTATTGCACTTGTGTTACTTGGGTTATATGACACATGTTCGAAAATACCTCCACTTAGCACTTGTGTTGACACAAATTGCCCTATCTATTTTGTAGGAGCACCATCGCCCCGTGTGAGATTGTTGTTGCTTTATCGTCACTATAACATTTCCACATATAAAGCGCCATTTGTAAACAAAATTAAACACAAGACTATTTTATAATATTCGAACACAGAGCTAGCACATGTAAATGTTATATCGCGCTCGCATGTTTGAGAGCGCACAAGTGCATGACACATGAGGAATAAACGAAAATGTCCTATATATCAATTATAGTAACTCTATCAAGATACAGTAACTATAATATCAATAGATAAATCTCGGTTTGTGTATAAAATAATAAAAAGTCGAAATTTGGTTTTAAATAAAAAGGTTGATGGAAAAACATTTATAAAGAGTTATTTTGATAAATATAAAAATAAAAATTTTGTGTTTTGTATGAATTGAATTTATGTGGTCCTGATATTCATATTTTAAAATCGTATTGAAAATCAAGGGGGATTTTGATCTGATATGGGAAAAATAAGAATTTATATCGAATGTTGATTTAAGAAAGGCGTTCAGTAGAAAACATTTATTAATTTTATGTATCAAGTTTGGGGGTTTGGATTTTTTAAAAATCCATATTCATTATCCATCAAATATATATGATTATAATTTTCCAAGTTGATGTCCAATGAAAATTTGAAACATTTTAAAGAGGTAATTTGACAAATTTATTTGTTTTTTTTTTAACAAATCCCAATAGATTTACGTGACCTAACTATAAGGAGTGTATATTGCCAGGCTATTGGATCATACAGTTCGTATGCAGATTAAAGTTTTTCATTTCGTCAACTGAAAATCTCGGAAAATTCATATGAAAACAAATAAAATGATATGTAATAAAATTAATTGGTTGTCTTGGAAAATCCATATATAGGAAATATCTTTCAAATTAAATTATACAAATAAAAGTGTAGTAAATTGTACAATTGTTGATGTATAGTAAATTTTAATAAATAAAATTAATTATATAATATTCATTGTTTATCATTGCACTGCAACAAATTAACATTAATATACCATGCCGTAAAACTATATAGATACTAAGCAATACAAAATAAATCAATTATTCAATTTAAAAAGAAAATTTGAAAATTATTTATTTATTTCATTTGATTATTGATAGTTAAGTTTATATGCTAAATATATATCGTATACATTTTATAAAAATGTGTTATTTTATTATATCAAATTATTCAAATATACGGGTAATTGCGGTATAGAGCTCATCAATTTATAAACGAAGATAAAGGATCTACTCTGTTGAAATAATGATTCGATAATCCCCTAGAATTGTTTTCAATGACCATTAAAATTCATATCTTATATAACCATTTTGATTCATATAAAACCAGAGTCGTTAAAAGAAATTCAAAGATGCTTCTCCTGTATTTTAGTTGCTTAATTGACAACAATTCAATCAATAGATTTTAAATGAAATAAAACAATTCTACTAAGACGTCAACAATTAAGACAAATATTCCTATGATTATAACGCCGGACTCTAATGCAGATAGACCCATTTGTAAACTGAATAATTGACTGTATATTTTTTCTAGTTCAACGATCTAATGGAAAAATAAAAACGAACATTGATGCGTGAAATGAAAATGAAAGGAAAAGTAAAAAAAAAAAAAATGAAAAACAAGGAAATTTTTATATAGACTTTTTTTTTTTTGGTTTTTAAATGTCGAAAAACTTAATTTTTTATATTCCATTCATCTTCCATCCATCCATTCAAAGTGCAAACAAAAACATGAAATTATGGATTTTATTGTAAGTATAATCTCATAAAAGAATAAAAGGATAAAAGGATTTTTTTTTAATAATAGAAAATTTAAATTCATATATATATACATAGATTTACATTGATAATAAACAGCAAATCGTTAATTATATCATCATTGAAAACACCATTAAATGTATTAAAATCACAACATAATTTTAATGATTTACGTAAATTAACAATTGATTTATTATATCGATCAGAACCGGGACGTTGTTATACAATTATAACCGATTCACTGTATCAAATAATTATTGATTCTAAATTTTTTCATCAACAACATCCACAGAAAATGATGAAGAACAATTTACAATCTACAAGAATTTTAATACATATCAATGAATGGGAAGATTTAGATTCACCAAATTATGATACAATTGAATCGTTAATTGAATCGAAAAAATCAGGATGTCAAACGTATTTAATATATTTATCGAATACAACACAAACACAATATTTTCTGAAATTTATCGATCATAATCGTTTAATTGATACACGTTCAAAATTTATCATACTCTATGATTATCAATTGTTTGTCAAACAAATGCATTACATTTGGAAACGTATCATTAATGTTATATTCATAAAGGAATACGGGCAAAGTGTTCGTGGCAATAAAACAATGGGCTATTGGTATGAATTAAGTACTGTACCATTTCCGTTGGCCATCAAAGATGTAATGATAACAAAACGTCTTGACATTTGGAGTGAAACAACCGATAAATATCGTTATGGTGGACATTCATTTTTTTACGATAAAACAACTGATTTAAAAGGTAATGAGTAATGAATTCGTAACATAAGGATTTATTTAACTATAATATATTATTATTGTTGATTATTAATTAAGGACAAGCAATGAATGTTGTCGTTCTAAAGCATACACCAGCTGTAATAGAGAATACAAATAAAATAATGGAAAATAAGGGAAATTATAGTGGTTTAGAAATTGAAATAATGTTGGCAATATCAAAGAAAATGAATTTTTCCGTTCGATTTTATGAGACTGAAGATAGCCGTAGTGAAAAATGGGGTCATTTATCATTAAATGGTTCATATTCGGGGATATTGAGTGAAATGGTAAATAAATATTATTTATTTGAAGGGATTCCCTGAAGGGATTTTAGCTTATTCAAATATTTACGATCGTATACGATAAAATTACTATATTTATATCCCGTATAATAATATATCATAGATTGATAGTTCAGCTGATTATGCATTAGCCGATTTACATTATACCCCGTATCATTTAGAATTAATGGATCTTTCTGTACCGTACACAACACAATGTTTAACATTTTTAACACCAACATCCTCAACGGATAATTCCTGGAAAACTTTAATATTACCATTTAAGTAATAATAAATTAATTAATTAACGAATAAATTTAAAAGATCTTTAACTATGCTAAGGGCTAACAAATTTTCTTATATATATATTACAGCTCAACATTATGGTATAGTGTATTATTTTTTCTATTTTGTGTTGGATCTTTATTTTATATTTTAGCACAATTTCATTTACGTATACAAAAACGGTATGTTATCAAAAATCAATCAAAATCAAAAATCACATCAAAATGGACGGATAACAATAGAAATATTTATAGAAAAAATAAAATTTCGTATAAAGTTAAAATCACTTATAATAAAAAGAAATCGAATAACAATTTGATTGAATCCACAGGTCATGACATTTTTGATACTTTTGGTAATTGTATATTTTATACATTAAGTATGTTATTGTATGTGTCATTACCAAGATTTCCACGTGGATGGCCCATAAGATTGTTAACCGGTTGGTATTGGATTTATTGTATATTAGTTGTTGTTTCGTATCGTGCCAGTTTAACGGCAATTTTAGCTAATCCAGCACCGATGTAAGTTAAAAACCGGTTTTTTTATTTTAAAAAGAAACATAACAATTTATTTATTATTATTAAATTAATATGCAGCCTGACAATTGATACGTTAAATCAATTGGCAAAAAGTGATATCATTTGTGGTGTATGGGGTGAACAAAATCGAAAATTTTTTGAAACATCTTTAGATGATGTTGGACAAACAATTGGTAGTAAAATTGAAGATGTTACCGATGTTGATCATGCAGTTAGTTGTATATTTTTCTAAAAATTAATTAATCTTTACCAATATACTAACTATTTTGTATATAATGTATGATTTTTCTCTTTATTTCGATAATAATAATAACGCAGATTTTACGTATTGCTAAAGGTGAATATGCATATTATGAAAATGAATATAATTTACGAGAGTTACGTGCCAATTGGAAATTAATGGGTGAACGTGAAATTTTACATATTATGCATGAATGTGCAATTCATATGCCAATTGCAATTGGTCTAGAAAAAAATTCACCAATGAAATCACGATTTGATGTTCTGTTACGTCGGGTCATTGAATCGGGATTAATTAATAAATGGTTATCGGATGTAATGCGACCATATAAATTGTTGGATCAAGAGGAACAACAACCGGAAGCGGTAATGAATTTAAAAAAAATGTACGGTGCATTTATTGTACTAGCATTAGGTTATTTCATTGGTGCTTTAACATTACTTGGTGAAATATTATATTGGAAATATTTTATTGTCGTACATCCACTATATGATAAATATTTACTATATAAATTGTATGAAAAGAAATAAATATGTGCAGAAAAATAATACTATCTTGTATCTTGTATCTATATACAAATTATTAAAATACATTTGATTAAAATTTAACAATTTAAATATAGGTCAAATGCAGAAGTATAAACATCATATACTATACATAATAAATATTTATGAAAAAAAAAATAACGAGATCGATTATGTAAAATAAAGAGGATGCAAATAAACTATAAAAAATTACATTATTCTATATATAGCAGGAAATTATGCAATATTTTTAGTTAATACCAATTGTTATTATAATTATTAATATAAATAAAATTCAAATAACATTGTTTATAAAAGTTAAATTAGTAAATGCACACAATTTTTTACCTGCGCTTATATATAATGCATTTTAATTTAAAATATGGTATATAGGTATATATTATAAAATTGTATTTAACTATATCGAAAAATAATCTATGTTTCATAATGATTTGTTTAAAATTAAAAAAAAAACTATTATATGTAAGTAAATGCATATTAAAAATGTATAAATATTGGGTATAGGAATTAATAATGCGGATTTAGATAACAGATGGCGAAACTAGCGTTGAGTGTATCGCAACACAACGCGACCATTTTCTTTTTTTTTTGTCTGTCATTAGGCTATAACAAAGTTTTTATGGCATCAAACATGTCGAATTTCGTGCCCGAAAAAGTGGTTGTGCGGGGAAGTTTAGTTACATTCTTTCATTTGAAGAAAACCGTTGCTGAAAGTTATCGTTTGTTGGTTGAAGCTTATGGTGGACATGCTCCAGCTCAAGCAACTAGTGAACGATGGTTTGTACGCTTCCGAAATAGTGATTTTTTTGAAAAAAATTTGAAGACGAAGAATTGCAAGCGTTATTGGATGAAAATTCGTGTAGAACGCAACATGAACTTGCAATGGTGTTGAATGTCGACCAAACAACCATTGGCAAACGTTTACATGCAATGGGAAAGATTCGAAAACTTGGAAAATGGGTACCACATCAACTGAATGAAAATCAACTCAAAGCACGAATCGAAACATGCAAAAAACATCTTGCAGAGCACAAAAAACATAGTTTATTGTCACTGGCGATGAATTGTCACTTGGTGTATTACGACACCCCCAAAGGTAAAGCATCATATATTGATCCCGGCCAACCATCAACTTCACAATAAAAACGCGATATTCATTGCCAGAAGCTTATACTGTGTATTTGGTGGGATCAGAAGGGTGTCGTGTATTATGAGCTGTTAAAACCGAATGAAACGGTTACAGCGAACGCTACAGACGCCAATTGAACGAACTGGGCGAATTGGCAAAGAAATTGAACGAAAAACGGCCATTGACAGCTCGCAAACACCACAAAGTTTTAATGCACGATGACAATGCCAGACCACATCGTGCAAACATCGTTAAGGAAAAAATAAAGGGGCTCGGTTGGGATCATCTTGATCACCCCCCGTACTCTCCAGACCTTGCTCCTTCTGATTACCATTTGTTACGATCAATGCAGGTCAGCCTGACAGATGTACGCTTTCAATATGCTCAAGAAGTGCGAAAATGGGTCGATGAATGGATTGGGACAAAAGATGAGGAGTTCTTCAAACGAGGAATCAACAAACTTCCTAAAAGATGGGAGTAAAGCCATAGCTAACGATGGGCAATATATTGGTTAATGTACTCATTCATTTTGTTATACAAATAAATGTCATTTTCAAGCCAAAAAATGCGCATTATTAATTCCGACACATAATATTTGCGATGTTTATTATATGAAGTTTACATTTTGTAATAATGAGGTATATGCGAAGGGTATTATCACGTTATTTGTATTCGTTTTTCAGATGAAAATTTATACATATAGCGATACGTTCAATGATTTCTTAAGGTAAATTGTAACATCAACCAAAATCGGACATGGTCTTTTGATGGTAGTTGTAGAATTCAGTCCCTTTCGCCGGCCCATTAACCATGAACCACTGGTTCCGTCTATACCTTTCCCAACCATTCGACTCACACCTCTCAGGATATAAGTAAGTTCTAAACCCTTCTGCCGATAAAAACTCCTGGCATTCGTTTCAAATTGTCTAAAGGAAATTTTGTTGAATTTTTTCAACGAAATTCTAAAAAATATTCTTGAACGAAATTCTATTTAATAAAACTACTATAAAGGAAATTTTGTATAATATTTTTTTTTAATGCAATTCTGTAAAATGTTCTAAAATGTAGTATTCTATTTAATTTTCTAAATAGTATTTTTAATCCTTTCTCTAAAGAACATCTGTATAATTCTCACTGGATACGAAGGTGTATTCCTTAACTATAAATAAACTTACAAAAACCATGAACAAATGATATCGTTAAAATAAAATCAATGATTAATGAAAACTCATCATGATTTCAGACTTTATATTTCAGAAGGAATTTCAATAACGTCGGATTGATTGAGTTCAATCAATCTAACATAGCTTCATTTGAATTTAGTTTAATTTTAGAAAATGTTATTTGACAACAAATTGAATTGAAATGAAATTTTGAATCAGATGGTTCACAAAGTGCAAACCTATTCATCCTAAATCACTATATATAACATATATATAGTATACGTATAGTATAGTTGCAGTAGATTCTACATTGTTTCTATATCTATAACCATATAGATATACAACATGTAATATTATTCTTTTGTGATTTTACACGTAAATGTGTTTTTTTTTCATTCTATACCGGAGTGCATGTACAAAACAGAGGTTTTTTTGTTTGTATCGGTATAATTACAATGTAAAATATATATTGTAAATTGTAAATATTACAATTTTCATTTTTTTCATAGTTTTTTTTTTGTTTGAGTCGTTATAGTTTATTTATTTTTTATTAAAATTTGTTTCTTCTGCATATGTATATATATATATATATATTTTTTTATCCATAAATTGTTTATGTTACACAAAACCACACAAAATTTATTATCTTGTATATTTTTTTACATTATATAAATTTTGTGTTGTTTTAAATCCCGAATTATTTTTGTTTTTTTTTTAATAATTATTTGATCTCTTATACCAATACATATATTTATTATAAATATAGTAAATAAAAATGTTATACAATAAATGCTTACTCGGTTCATCTTCCATATGGATATAGATAGATAGATAGATAGATGGATAGATATACAAACAGACACTTCAATAAATGTTATGAATCTTAAAATATATATATATGTATATCGATATATTTCGTTCAATATAGAACACAATATATTTTGAGTATCATTTACACACAGCTTTGAAAAAAAAAATGTGTATGATATACTAAAACAAATTCGTTCTATTTGATTTATTTAATAATAATATAATTTTTAAGCATATTATAAACGCGCAGTTGAAAGGAAAATATATCCACTTCTATTATTTATATTGTATATACAAAACAAATCTATATATACATATTTGGTATATGCGTAACTTTTCATCTTTAGATTCATCAATCAACGAATCAATTTTTTTTTTATTCATGGTTCATTTCCCTTGAAATTTTTTTGATTATTGTCGTGTATATAAATTAAAAATATGTATATATATATGTATATACTATATTATATAATAAATAATAAGAATAACAATTTTTTTTTTGTTTATTATAGTTTTTTTTTTTTATATTATTTGTATTTGTTATTTTATGTAACAGATGATAGTATTTAAAATTCACACGTTGTTTAAATTGTGAGATATTTGTACAATAAGTTAAATATTTTTGTATATAAATATAAATTATATATAATACATGATATGGATATACATTCTTATATCCTTATGCGAGAAAATTCAAATTTAGAGTTTATCTTTTAAAAATATGCGTTTATTATTTGTTTATTTACCTTAATTCATATTTTTTTTTGTTTTTTTTTTTATGCGATTGATGTAATTTTGTGTATAGGAAGAAATTGTTGATGTATTTAAAATGAACCTTACATTTCACAATACAGTTTTGGAATATTTCTCAATATGTAGAGCAGTAAAAAATAAGATTGCTGTATTTTTCCTTTGGATCCTTTGGAAAAATGGTTAATATATATTGATTTAATTATCATCAAATAGTTTCTATGTGAAAGGTAATAAAAATTAAAAGTTTATGTATTGTGTATAGGAATTAATAATGCGGATTGTGCAACTATAGCGTTGAGTGCATCGCAACACACCGCGGCCATTTTCTTTTTTTTTGTCTGTCATTAGGCTATAAATTGCAGTATATGTCATTTCGTTGAAGTGTAAACAACAAAGTTTTTTATTGCATCCAACATGTCGAATTTCGTGCCTGAAAAAGTGGTTGTGCGGGGAAGTTTAGTTACATTCTTTCATTTGAAGAAAACGGCTGCTGAAAGTTATCGTTTGTTGGTTGAAGCTTATGGTGGACATGCTCCAGCTCAAGCAACTTGTGAAAGATGGTTTGTACGCTTCCGAAATGGTGATTTTGACTTGGAAGACAAAGAACGGCCAAAAGTCAGCCAAAAAAATTTGAAGACGAAGAATTGCAGGCATTGTTGGATGAAAAGTCGTGTCGAACGCAACAAGAGCTTGTATTAGAGTTGAATGCAGATGCCTCTACCATTTCCAAACGTTTGCATTTAATGGGAAAGATCAGAAAGCTAGGAAAATGGGTCCCACATCAACTGAATGACAATCAACTCAAAGCACGAAACGATGCATGCCACCAACATCTTGCCGAGCCCAAAAAAACATAGTTTTTTGAGTCGAATTGTCACTGGCGATGAAAAGTGGGTGTATTACGGCAACCCTAAACGTAAAACATCATATGTTGATCCCGGCCAACCATCATAACTTCACAATCAAAACGCGATATTCATTGCCAGAAGCTTATGCTGTGCATATTGGTGGGATCAGAAGGGTGTCGTGTTTTATGAGCTGTTAAAACCGAATGAAACGGTTGCATCTGATCGCTACCGACGACAACTGGGCGTATTGGCAAAGAAATTGAACGAAAAACGGCCATTGATAGCTCGAAAACACCACAAAGTTTTAATGCACGATGACAATGCCAGACCACATCGTGCAAACATCGTTAAAGAAAAAATAAAGAGGCTCGGTTGGGATCACCTTGATCACCCCCCGTACTCTCCAGACCTTTACCATTTGTTCCGATCAATGCAGGTCAGCCTGGCAGATGTATACGCTTTCGAAATGCTGAAGATGTGCAAAAATGGGTCGATGAATGGATTGCCTTGAAAGATCGAAAGGCAAGATGTTCTTCAAACGAGGAATCAACAAACTTCCTAAAAGATGGGAGGCATAGCTAACGATGGGCAATATATTGGTTAATGTACTCATTCATTTTGTTATACAAATAAATGCCATTTTCAAGCCGCATTATTAATTCCTACACATAATATATGAAAATTTAATCTTTATGAAAGTGTATTTTATTTGCTTTAATTTCTTCGTTTTTTTTGCATTATTCCAAACTTCAATATTCCGATGATTTTAATGTTTTAAGGATCTCATTAGTATTTAAAAGGACATTGTTTTTTTTTTAAATTCAAATTTTATATGTTTTTTTATTTTCCTTAATATTTACAATTATATTCATCTGCACTGCACATAGACATTTTCTATGTGTAGTATATTCCCATCATATAATAAACGTCGTATATATTATTGACATTGTAATGATTCAATCAAAATTCTTTCTCACACAAATCAATTGCACTTACTTTATTTCAAAGAAAAAAAAGTATGTCTTCACATGATGTATAAATATATAATAATAACCACAGATGAATGGATCATTTTGTCTACGGGTGGTTTTTTTTTCTTTTTTTTTTTTTGGTAATTTATATATAAACAAATATAATTTAATTTAATTTAATTTTTCCCATATATTTTCTTGAATTCCTCTATAACTTCAAATTATGTTTATAGATTTTTTTTCAAAGAAGGTACGGTACGGTGCAATTAAAATATATAAAACAAAACAAAAAATGTTTTAATTGTTTATAATAAAAATTAAAAAAAAATCTCTCATAAAATCATTTAATAATTTTATTTTAACATATACAAATAATAAAAAAAATAAATATGCATATAACAAAACAATAAACAAAACATATATTTAATAATAATCGCTTTTCATCGAATATATACATACACGTAATTTTAAATAATTTGAATAATATACCTTTTTTATTTATTTGATGCACGCAGATTTAAAAAGAATTAAAATATACATATTATTTGAATTCAACCCCAAAATGCTGTATATATATTTCATAAATATGAGCAGGACCGTCGCACTACATAAATGTTATTAGTGCGAACGAAGCAGTCGCCATTGTTTAGGGGTTCTGAAAACTATTAGATACCCTTCAGACGGGGCATAAAGCATTGTTTTTTTAACAAAATCGGCGACGGAAAATACCACCGGAACGGAATTTTTAATTGGGCCGAAAAATGGTCCGGCGCCGAAAAAGTGTTTTTTTAAGAAATATTTTATGAAAATTTTCAGTGACTTTATTTTTTATTGAAATATAAAAAATCAATATCAAATATTTGTTATTCTTTTTGTAAGTATCCAAACAATTTATTTTTAATAAATATTTTATTTTTAATATATACAACATCACTTTTGCAATTTTCCGTCACCGAAATCGATCGACGGAACGTAAAATAATGAAAAATTTCAATAAATTTTTTGTTGTTTTTTCCGTCGGACGAAAATAGTTTCGGTGGCGAATTAAATTTTTCTTAAATAACATGTGCATTAAAATATATGCGACGGAAATTTTTCCGTTCCGATGGTATTTCGCCGATTTTGTTAAAAAACAATGCTTTAGGGGTTCTGAAAACGATTAGATAGTTTAAATAATATAAAATTTCTAAATAAAATAAATTGAAATAAAAAAACCTACGGGCAGAGTATTTATATAAAGACGGAAATTATGACCGATATATTGATTAAAACACGTGAACTGATCAATAAAAACGTCATTTACCGAATCGTTTTCTATAATATATTTTAAATAATAATAAAATTAGCAATAAGTCACTAAGCTTATATGTGGTAAACATTTTATTCAAACGCATTCACAAATGGGCTAATAAACGGGTATATTTAATTATCTTAAAAACATTTACATTTTATTGTTTGAGCCAAACAATGGGCTAAAACGGGTCTGAATATTATTAGGATTGTAACACCGTAACATTATTATTAATAGAAACATATAATAATTTCATGATAAAATAATCCGAATTTATAGATTTTAGAAATATTATATTTATGTTTACAAATGCAAAATTTGTTTTATAATTTCATGAGAAATTCATCAGCATATATAATATATAAATGGATAATCTATCTATACTATATAAATTTGTTGTATAATTAATGATTTTTAAATGTAATTCACAGCATCAATAAAATTGTATCTATTTCATAATCTGTACTGTTGTTAGTTGTTTATATAAAATAAAATAAAAAAATTTTTCGCTATACAACCAACAATCTGGTTTTAGCGTTCAACAACAGACTTCTGTTTTAGTTTCTTAATTTGTGGCTTTTACGGTGTCGGTAATTATAGCCGTACGACCAACCACAAGCGGAAAATACAACTCGGTGTTAAAATTCAGATTCGAAAAATAACCGAAAACACAAAACATATTTTATGCATTCAGTTGGGATTCGAACCCACGACCCTAAAAAATTTTGTTAGAATTTTAGGTTGGCATTTTTAACATTTACACCACAGAGTTGTTTAACTGTATATTTATATAATAAATTAATTTATTTTAAATATAAAAATACAAATAAATAGTTAAAAGAATTGTTGGAAATTTAATTTTTATGCGAAAAATATATTAATAAATTTTCTCTATAAATAATCCCGCGCGCACATTTAGAACATTTAGACTTTTGTTATATATAGATAGATCGATTTTCTACGTGGGGTTATAATTAAAATATTATTTGCAAATGGTTTCCGGCAATTACGATGCAATGTTCCGTATAAAATTTATATAGTATTTGTAATTATCTCTATATATTGATCTTGACAGTTCAAATGTGTGATATTTATATATATATATATATATATATGTATAATAAAATTTTAATTAATTTATTTTATAAATTTAATCCGTTTAATAATCACTTTGAGTACACACGAACATATATTATTTTTTATATAAGTATATATACGCGGATATGATGGAAGCTAATAAACAAATATAATATTAAAAAAAAATCCAAAACTATAAAAGGGGACATTCAGAAGGGATATATAATAAAAAAAAACTTTACACATGATATATTATAAATATTTTTTATTGGATAGGAGATGAGAGTCGCTTTGCTTCCAAGTTTTCCCTTTAGGGTTGTGTCGGTTGTTCCTTGCTATTAAACAAAATATTGGGAAGTAGATGCAAAAAACCGTCAGAGGTAAAAGAATACTTATAATTTTACAAGATCATAAATGACTTAAATTTCGACCGTACACCAGCATACAATCCTTTCTATATTACCTAACATTTTGAATTTTTAACAAATCCTCAAACGTTTGCGCCATTATAATTTTTTTTAACTTTACGTTTCCAACAGATTTGACTGAAATTTTCCAATAGATTATAGAAAAGTAATTACTTCTTTTCAAAATTAAAACCAGCAGTAGCTTTTATTTTTTTTTATCATACGTATACGTTCGACCGCTTCTCTTGTAAATAAATATTTTTTGTCTGTGTTATATAGTTTTTTTTTATGCGTTAATAATTTATTTACTATATATATCTTGCATCGTGTATCATAAATCTAATCAGCAGATGTTTATCTTTTCGTATTTATTTTTTTATATTTTTTATATATTTTGTCTATATATAAATGTTATTTAATGTCACAATGCATTTAATTTCTTTTTATTTTATATGCGATACGCTTCATTAACAACCGGAATTGAATTTTATATATTTTTCATTATACGATTATATATCTATGGTATATGTATGCGATATGATGATAGACAGAATTAAAGAATAAAATTATTATTACTATTATAATATTATTATTATTATGCGGATAACGTTTAAATAAATGTTATATGAAATAAAAACTATCCAATTTTGTTTTTATATTTATATTGCATGCTATTTATTATTAATATATAATGTATACAATATCATATTTATTATAATATTTTGTGTATTTATAACATTAATATATAAAATGAACATATAATAATAATAATAATAATAATAATGAATGATGAAAGACAGAGTAAATTTTATTTACAATCAAAAACATTCAATTTTTCTTTTATCCGTATAATTTCTAAATGGATTTGCGTTTTTTTTTTTTGGTTTGTTTAATGTATATTTAATCGTTGAATTATTTGTATGGTCTCTATTCGTTTATTATATATATTTTCAATCGATCCAATTGATTTTTGTTGGTTTTTTTGGTTGATCCATTATATCGTGATCTTATATATATATATATATCGTGATGGATATATATGATAAATGTGTATTTTAATATTTGTATGCATTTTGGTGGGTATAGGTGATTTATTGGATTTTAATTATATAAAACAATAGAAGTAATGCGGGGAAGAAATCATATTAATTTAATTAATTATAATAGAATGTCCGTCCCTTTTTTTGTGAAATTTTTCTTCAAAGGTCACTATTTGTCCAGTGTTTGGAAAAATCTTAATATTTTGAATTTCAGTCATTTCAAATACAGATTCAAATTCAGTCCTTTCAGTAAATGCAGTCATTTCATAAATGATAATAATAAATAAAAAGACAATTAAAAAAAATATTATTACTATTAAATAATTTGTATTTTATTTTCAAAAAAAAAAAAAAATATCCATAAATTTTTTTTTTTTTTATATATACAACTAATAATATAAAATATTTAATTTAAAATTATAGAATTCGTTTCGTTTTTTTTTTTTATTTTCAACATAATCTCGGCATTTTTAAAACATAAATATATAATAATTTTTTGTATACTTTCTTATATCATATTACATATTTTTTTTTATTCCTTATATATTTCTTTCTATATATAAATTATTAAAAATAAATTGATTCTTTTCTTTAATCAAAAATAATTATAAATAAATATTTTAAAAATGTAAAATAATTTTCTTTTCTTTTTTTATATATTTTATATATATACAATATGCGTATTTTAAAAATATCATTAAATTATAATTAATTATAATTATATATTATTAAAATATAATTAATTAATTAAAAAAAAAAAATTAAAATACTGATCATATATATTTATGTATTTATTATACAGAGTATTATATAGAGTCAACCAATCGGCGGACCTCGAATGAGGAGCAGCTTGCTGTATTAAGTAATGCTATTTATGAAATGCCGAAGGCAGACGACGGCAAATGTCAAATTGAAAATACATGCATTTCAATGTAGGTGCTTTTTATGAATATTTGACGGCGGACATGTCGACGGCTGACGGCGGACATTGATATTTTTTCTTCTATTGCCGTCGGCTGACCGTCGTCCAAACTTCATTTTTCATTTTATTTACATTTTATTTAATTTCATAATAATTTCATAATAATAAAATATCCAGTTAATTTACAAACTAATAAAAAATGGAATTATTTAACAGCAATTGGTATGTATTATTAAATTTCGCGTGTATTATCCAGGCAAAATAAATTTCAGAAAAAGCACATTTTTTTTATATATCACATATGTGATATATATCATATATTCATAAAAATCGAGGCTTTAAAGTAGAGAAAATGTTGGTGGAGGATATACGTTCTTATATTCTTAATCCTTTCAAAAATCCTTTCAAATAGATATTATAGCCTTCAATAACAGAGAAATATATTATGAAAAATATAAAGATTATTTGATGGAAAACCTTTAATATTTTCTTTATTAACAAATTGAAACAACAAAATAAGTATAAGTTTGATCAGAAATTTATACAGCATAATCGCGTGTTGACTCACCTTGCATTTAATTTAATGCGTATATAATAAATGTGTTTTTTTTTTTTATTTAACTTATAAAATCTTTTAATTTATTTCTTTCTTATATCCTTACTTAAAAATAATTATTCTTATAAATTAATTATAAATTTACATTTTTTTTATTTTATTTTACAATTTTAAGATATAGTTTTGTGTTTTTTTTTTTTTTTATTAATTGCATATGTAATTAAATGTGTTTTGTTAAGAATACACAATGGAATGGAAAAGGGATGGAAAAAGTGGGGACCCGTGGAAAAATTAATTGGAATTTTAGTTATATTATAATAATAATATATAATATATAAATGAATAACGAATTTTTATTGCTTTAAGTTACTTTTATTATAATTTTATAGCTCGAAAAATAAATGGCATTTATTTGATTATCATTAAAACATAAAATGTGTCTTGCTGAAAGGAAATGTTTATTGCTCATTGTGAAAATTTGAATTATTCACTTTTCTTTGGCTGTTAATAATTGTAAATTCTTTTCAGAGTCTTATTCCAATTCATCGATTAATTACAGGAAATTCATTGTCATTACTTAAAAATTGAAGTGAAATTATAAATTATGTGTAATTGCTTCAACTATTTATAGAAAAATTAATTATACTGGATTGCATAATACATATACCATCGCATATTATAATTGTTAGAATTAAATGAATTTAGAAAAATCATATTGTACTTTTTATAGGTATCTTTAAAACGATTAAGTAGAAATGAAAGAAATCAGAAATTATTGACCTGTTGAGAAATACCTTATAAAATTTAATTTAATTCCATTTTTCTTAATTAATCAAATATTTTAGCAAACATATTTGCAATCTCCAATAATATATTCGTGGGAGTTATTCAAAATTGTAATTGAACAAAATATGACGATGTATTTTTATTATGCATTTAACGGCGTTTATCATACAATACATATAAATTCATAACCTATGTATAAACACAACATCCTTTTGTATATATTATTTGCCATTTTTCTCTCATCACTTTACATATGTATATTGTATATAGTTATATGGTATATAAAAAAAAATGATGAAAATGAATATGATTTTTGCATAAAATTATATAATAATACGATGAATATATTAATATTTATTTATACACAACAAATGACAAGCAATAAAATTAAAAAGTCATAAATAAATCAAATCTAAATATATTGTGTAAAAAATTATAAATAATGTATATAGAGATAGATATATTGAAGGAAAATTAGAAAACATAACGAAAATAAAAAAAAATGTATAATGACAAGGCAAAAAAAAAAACAAATATTTACCGCATGATATTTATTTACCTATATGCCAATACATACCGATAAATATGTATATATATATATAGAAAAGATATCAACGAAATATAATTATATAATCAATACATAAAAATATATAAAAGGCCCTAAAGCTCAAAATCATTTTTTTTTATTATTTTGTATTTTTGAATTTTACATTTTTGTTGAAAGATATGAAATATTTATGTATAGAGTTCGCAGAGAGGTGATGGTTTTTTGGTATGGATGGTGATTTATAAATATTTCAATTTCAATATATAATATATGGGGGAGTTGCGCTTGTTAATATTAATAATAATAATAATAATAATAATAATAGAATTTTTCGACAGTACTTTTTTTTTTTTAATATTCATTGAAAAATGAAATTATTATATTTTAAATATTTATACCCAACAGGATGGTAATCGATTGGTATTATCATGATTTTGTAATATTTTGAATACGTTCTTGTGAGAGCTATAAAGTAATCTTTACAAAATGATGAAATAATTATGATCTTTATCCTAACAATTTAAGCCAATTAATTCTGTTGGGACAGGTTATAATTGTTCAAAATTATTATTATACCTATAACATTTCGTCTATTTTCTTAGAATTGAATACCTTAAAATACCTTCGATTTTCCACTTAAAATGTTTATTAGTTAAAAAGTAAATGAACGATAATCTTCTAATCCCATAAGATATTTGTTTCAGAATACTCCGAAGAAAATGTTTAAAAACTCCAATGTAAATTAATCAATATATTTTATTGGTCAATTTCAATTCAAACCCCCATATTATATTATGAAACACCCTGCATATATATATATATATTGATAAAGCAATTTTTCAATCTAAATATAGAAAAAAATTTATCTGATTTTAATTTTATATATAAACATATACATAAATAAATAATTACAATAGACTCGCGCGTTATAAATATGAATTAATTGAATTCCTTATTACGCCGCATATTTTTGTCCTTTAATTTAATTTAATATTTTTGAATTGAAAATCGGCGAAACGATTTAGAAAAAACAGACGCACACACACACAAACGCAAACATAAATATTTTTAATATCGCAAAAATTTAAAATTAAAATCGAAATAGAAAAGAAAAATTAAAATATTTACATACAAAAAATGGTATATTATTTTATAATATTATTTAATTAAAATATATTTTTAATATATAAAAAAAAATTTTTCGATGATTATTTACACATATTTTTATTGCTATATGTTTAATATTAATATATATATATATTATATTTATATATATTTTATATCTAACTCGTAGTAATTTATATAATTTCTATTAAATAAATTCATTTTTTAATTGTTTTGGTTTTATTAATATATATTTTTTTTTACCTATCCATTATTCTAATTTATTAATGATCACGATCAGTTTTTACATACACATATGAATTAAAGAAAATGATGAAAATATTCACATAAATATGATGGAGGGGGTGAAATTGAAATTATTATTATTATAATTTTTCTGTTGTTTCGATGATTGGCGATAGTAAACATCAATCTTTTGGTAAAAGTAATGCCGATGCAGCAGCTGATGATGATGATGATGATGATGAATGATGATATTTTGTTGATGATTGTGGTGGTGGTGGTGGTGGCGGCGGTATCATCATATCATCAATTGTACAAACCCGATCGTCCATTGGAAATTTAAAACTTATTTCTTTATCAATTGTAATCGGTACGGGTTCAAGATTTTTTTCAAATGGTATTTCTGAAAGAATAAATGAATGGATTATTTTTTTTTTAATTATTTTGATTGATTTTGACATCAGAAAAAGGTCTGATAATAGAATGGTTAAAAAATATTTCCATACTGGGAATGAGGAATATTTGTAATTAATTAAGAATAATTCGCCGTTGCAGCAAAGGGAATGTTAATGAACATACAATCTCTAAAAATCTGTCCTTTTTGATGGCCTTAATTTGTTTTGACAATAGGTTTACTTGACAATACGATTGACTTAACAAATTATATAAATAATAGAGAGTTCTAAATCTACTGTAGATTCCATATTGCAGTAAAAGGAATCTTGAAAGCAAATATGTTATACGTCGTTTCTCTATCATTAAAGATAAATTTGGTCTTTGGCGGATATTTTGTCTTTAAAAAAATAGAAAACAATTGTATGATTCTTTTACCAGCATATATTAGGTTGTCGAAAAAGTATTGATAATTTTTATAAATAGATGTCATTATAATTGAATATTTGAAGTAGTACTAATCTGATCAGGTAACACTAACATATGTTCGAAAGATGACATTTCGTAGATAAAAAAAAATTAAATTTGTTTAGTCATTTAAAAGTTGTAGTGCATTAAAGATGAGCGAAATTAGTGAAAAAATTCGATACATTTTACAATTTTATTATGAAAAAGGTGAAAATGCAACGCAGGCACATGAACAAATTTGTGCAGTTTACGGTGAAGGAACTTTATCAAAATTAACAGCCTATAGATGGTTTGCTCGATTTCGTTCCGGTAATTTTGATGTCAAAGATGCACCTCGTTCTGGTCGACCAATCACTGAAAAAGTCGATGAAATCATATCAAAAATTGAAGAAAATCGACACGTAAGCAGTCATGATATCACTAAAGAACTAAACATCCATCACCAAACAGTTTTAAACCATTTGACAAAGGCTGGATACAAGAAAAAACTCGATGTTTGGGTACCACATGAATTAACACAAAACAATTTAATGAGCCGAATTTCCATTTGCGAAACGCTGTTTAAAAGGAACGAAATCGAGTCATTTTTAAAGCGATTGATTACAGGTGATGAAAAATGGATCACATACGATAATAATGTACGAAAAAGATCGTGGTCCAAGAAGGGTGAAGCTCCTAAAACAGTAGCAAAACCTGGATTAACACCAAGATAGGTAATGCTATCTGTTTTGTGGGATTGGAAAGGAATCGTTCATTATGAATTACTAGCACCCGGTCAAACCATTGATTCCGATCTCTATTGTCAACAATTAACAAGATTGAAGCACGAGATTAAAAAAAAACGTCCAGAATTAATCAATCGAAAGGATGTTGTGTTCCATCATGACAACGCCAGACCACACACATCTTTGATGACTCGGCAGAAACTGAGAGAGTTTGGCTGGGAAGTTTTAATTCATCCACCATATAGACCGGACCTTGCACCTTCAGATTATCATTTGTTCCGGTCTCTGCAGAACTCCCTTAATGGTTTAAATTAAATTCCGCAGAGGACTGCAAAATGCACTTGGATCAGTTTTTTGCCCAGAAAACACCGAAGTTCTACAGTGATGGGATAATGTCTTTACCAGAAAAATGGCAAAGGGTCATCGATCAAAACGGCGCATATTTGGTTTAATAAAGTTCATTTGAAATATATAAAAAAATCGTTTGAATTTTGTAAAAAAAATTATCAATATTTTTTAGACAACCTAATATTTATATATTTTAAGAACTATATAAAGGGTGATTTTTTAGCTATTATCTTTTTGGCAACACTGGTTTAAACAGCTAACGCACGTTTCGTGTTTTGTTTCACTGTCAAACATCTTCAGTTTGGTCTATAATTTAATCATGAATCGTCTTACAAACGAACAACGCTTGCAAATTATTGAATTTTATTATTAAAATGCGTGCTCTGTTAAGAAAGTTCATCGCGAAGAAATTGTGTTGAGCGACGAAACTCATTTTTGGCTCAATGGGTACGTAAATAAGCAGAATTTTTGATTTTGGAGTGAATATCAGCCAGAAGAATTGCAACAGCTACCAATGCATCCAGAAAAAGTGACAGTTTGGTGCCGTTTATGGGCTGGTGGCATCATTGGACCGTACTTCTTCAAAGATGATGCGAATCGTAACGTAACTGTGAATGGTGAGCGCTACCATGAGATGAAATCCAACTTTTTTTTGCCCAAAATGCAAGAGCTTGATTTGCAGGACATGTGGTTTTAACAAGACGGTGCCACATGCCACACAGCACGCGCAACAATGGACTTATTGAGAGGCGAGTTCGGTGAACATTTTATTTCACGTTCGGGACCGGTCAATTGGCTGCCTAGATCGTGCGATTAAACGCATTTAGACTATTTTTTGTTGGGCTATGTTAAAGCTCATGTCTATACAGACAAGCCCGCTTCAATTGACGCATTGGAAGACAACATTGAAGCATTTATTCGTGAGATACCGGCCGAAATGTTGGTTGCCAAAATTGGACTTAGCGGATCGACGATTTGAGGACGCAGTCAAGGTCAACATTTGCATGAAATAATCTTCAAACATTAAATTATATGGACCGTACTATCGATTCAAATAAAGATTTCATTCATTTTTCTGAATTTCATGTGTTTTTTTTTTTTGAAAAACTTTCATATAGCTCTTAAAAAATCACCCTTTATAAAAAAATTTGGAATCAATTTCTTTCAATATATAATATAATAATAAGACACATATCTGATTTTAGATATATATTTTTTATATAACAATTTGTATATAAATTATCTTAAATTGAGAAAGCTGATCATTTACCTTTCTAGAATCTTTATCTACAATTCAATACAATATACAACACAATTTATAAATAAATACGTTTCTATCTATCTATATATATTTATCCATTTACATGTTAAAAATGTATATTGCAAAAATATGGGAAATTATCGAATTTAAATGTAAAATCTATAAACGTTTTTTTTTGTGATTTTCTGCAATTGACAAATTTGTTCAATTTTATTTTATATACAAAATTTATATATCAATTTTTTGTTTTTTATTTTCTCTTTTTATATATAAATAAATGTTTTAGTTTCAATTTAAATGTAATGTAGTTTTGCTATTTTTTTTATATTTTATTTTATTTATGGATACATACGAATATATAAATCGATTTTTTTTTTTTTAGATATATCTGGAAATAAATTGAGATATATGTTTGTATATTATCAAGAAGTAAATTATATTATGCATGTATGTGCATAGAAGGATATATTTTCTTTTATTAGTAATGGATTTGATATGTATATATATATATTTATAAGAGAATTTTCAACCATACACGATTATAATAAATTAAAATAAAAAAAGAAAAAATTTGATCTGATACGTGGATATCGTTATAATAAATTATATATTATTTTTATTGGTGATTTTTCGCATATATAGTATAGTGAATAAGAGGATACATTTTTCATTTTATGATCAGACTGAACATAAGACAGAAGAATCGTATATATAATTTAATATACAATGTGATTTTATTCCATTGATGATTTGATTTAATTGGCATTTCATTTTTTGCATTATACCGAGAGATTTTTACTAAGTGAATGCGAAATATTGATAGTATTTTTATATATTGAAAGCCATATTCTATATCCTTATAAATATAATTCAGAAGGCACAGTTTCCGGAACAAAGTGACACAATGAAAAAGTTAGATAGTAGAAATTTTTTTACTTATGAATACAAGTTGTGAGATATTACTTTTCATCTTTTACTTGTCACGGCCTTCCTACGTTCCGAAATCCGCTCCCAATACATACGTATATTTTTGGTAAAGGAAAAATAATTTTAATAAACTTACCATTTGTTCCATTTCGTTTATCTTCATTTGTATAATATCTTGCACGATGACGTGACAGGCAAATGAAACTAATTAAAATAACTGTAGCTGCTAGTACAAATATTATACCACCAACGAATGCAAGTGCATTTATATTTCCTAAAATTGCAATAAAAAAATGTATTGGGTGATAAAAATTATGATAAAATGTTTTGAATTTGATTATATTCGATTTTATGCGATTTTATTTTTGACTGACAGAGTTTCTGTTTAAATTTAATTTTTTATAACAAATAGAGCAATTGGGGATATAAATTAGATATGCATATATTAATATTTAGTCTATTGGCTGGAAAAAGTTGTAGTTTATATTATAAAGAAATATCAAATATTATACATTTTTCAACTTATGCCAGAATTTCAGTGATTTCTGTGATTCAGAATAGATTCAAATTAACAATAAAATAGTTATGAATATTAAAATTTAATCTATTTGGCTTTAATCCAGTTGCTGTAATATGAGCAATATCCAACAAATATTAGGGGAGTTGTGATACAAGAAGTGACTGCTCCTTCCAAAGGGATTGATATGAAAATGTTTTTTGTTTTGTATATCTCACTGTCAGTTCTTTTTCCGCAATGACAACTTAAAAATCACATATCATGACTAGACAAATGGAATAAAGTAAATTTTTGAAAATCTTATTGGAAAATGGTGGTGATTGTTTTGTTTAATATAACGATATTCCGATGTTCTTCGTGCGAATTTTCGAGAATGAACTTTAGGGAACTTTATGAGACTTATTAGTTTATTGTATAATGAAATAGTTAAATAAATGTATATGAAAACTTTGGAAAATTCATACAGTAGCACAGTTGATCGACATATACCTTTTTTGTTTTTATAAAATATTTTACTATTTCCTCGCATTACCATTAATACATATATACTTTGTTATCTATATAAACTCTATCGCTCTTCCATTACAATAATTAATTCATATTTACACAACGTAAAGGCAATATATATATATATATATATATATATTTGAATTCGTAAATACATAAAACGCTTTTACCATCATATATATAAATACAATTTATAAAAAGTTCATCACAAAAATATATACACAGTGCGACAATTAATATTCCGGACTCAAACCGTATCTCATTAACCAGTGGGACGTCTGTAAAAATTTCATTGCATTTGGTTGACAAATAAAAAAGTTATGGCATTTCTTGTGAAACAATATTTTAGTTGAAGTAGAAATTTTAACATAGAACAAAGAGCAGCCATTAAATTCAACGAAAAGTTTGATAAATCTGCAACAGAAACGTTCAAATCGATACAGCAAGTTATTGGCGATAATAGTATGGGTAGAACACAAGTTTTTGAGTGGTATAAACGTTTCGTGGATGGCTAAAACACAGGCTAAAAAAACAAGAAAAGTTCCACCGAAAATCAAGACAATGCTCGTAACATTTTTCGATAGCAAGGGAATTAGCCATAAAGAATTCGTTCCAACTGGTCAAACAGTCAGTGGCGCATATTATATCGAAGTTTTGAAGCGTTTGATGGACAGGATTCATCGTATTCGCCCTGAATATCGTGAATCATATAATTGTTGTTTGTTACACGATAATGGACCAAGTCACACTTAACTTATTGTTTCTCAGTTTTTGGTTCGAATTCAAGTCTGTGTGTTAAATCATCCACCGTATTCACCAGATTTAGAACCATGTGACTTCTCCTTGTTCCCAAAACTTAAAATGAAATTGAAAGGATGTTTTTTTGAGGATACTGAAACCATTCAAACGGCTTCTACACGCGCACTAGAGGCAATGACACAAAATGAGCTGGAACACGCATTTGAACCAGTATTAAATCGATGTAACAGTTGTATTGAATCGGGAGGAGAATATTTTGAATAAATAACAAAAAAAAATTTCAAAAATCTTTTTTTTAATGTATTTCCTAGGAGCAGTCCGGAATATTAATTGTCGCACTGTGTATATAAAAATATTTTCAATATAAAAAACTTACCATTTTCCAAAAAATTATGTGATGTACTTGCAGCATCATGTTCTTCATCATGAACATTTTCAATGCATTCATATAATGTATCAACATTTAATTTTGAAATTGGTATACCTCTTAGTGATACAGGTAAAAAGCATATTGGAAATGTATTCCATCGTAACTGTGTGATTGATGTTGTTGTTATTGTTGTTATTATATGTTGTTGATATGTAAAATAAAACAAATAAACAATATAAAAACAAAAAAACCACATGTTCAGAATATTGAAAAGCAGCACCCAGGTGAATATATAAAACAAAAAACAAAAAAAAAATAAACAAGTAAAAATAAAAAAAAAAATTTAAATTGAAATCTCACTTTAATTTTTTTTTTTTTATTTATTTATTTATAGTTTTTATTTTTTTGTATCATTTCGATGTTTGTTTTTGGTTTTTATTTATTTTTCTATGGAATTGTTAACTATAAAACGTATTACTATATATACAAAAATATATACAAATCGTATACGTTTCTTTTACAAATGAAATTCGCTCTTAATATATCCATGGAAAACCATAAAATATATTTATTTTTCATTGGTTTTATTTGTTTCGGTTTTTGTTTTTTTTTTGTTTTTTTTTCACTTACCGATATCTCTCTATTTATTAGATATCCCATGTGGCATCTGTCACATATAAGGGGATTGTTTTCCAGTTGAACTTCGTTTATTTTTTGTAATGTTGTGGCTTGTGCTTCGGTAAATCCATTTAGTTGGTTTCTTGATAAATCCAATAACTATATATAAATAAATAATATTAAAATAGAAAAACGGATAAAAAAAATCACAGAATCGTAAAAATAAAAAAGGATAAAAAAAATTACAGTGAGCAAAATTATTGTGAGAAAATTGTTTGTATTTGGATTGAAAATATATTTTGATAAAAGTAGCATATAATATAATTTATTACAGATATAAGTTTTGATATGAATATTTTTTATTATATACAAATTGTATAGATTTATTACTTTTTTTTTTCTTCTTTATACATATTCATACATTATGTGAATATTTATAATCGGTAAATCGGTATACAAATTAGCATAAGGATCGTTAAAAAATGTATGTATGCAAACGAATCAAGCCAAATGTCACAAATATGGAAAATATGTTAATTTATTCAAATATATGATGATTTAATATAAGAAATTTATTTATAAATTTAATTTATTTTATAAGCTTTTTGTATATGGTATAACGGAAATGGAGTATTGGTAAATAAATCAAATTGAATAATTTTCAATACAATAATTGGCATGGTAATAAATTTTAATTTTTTGAGTAAAGTGTTAAAATTAGAGAAAAAAAAGACATTTTCAATAAGACATGGATTTTGTTTTTTGTTGATCTTTATACCTTTTTAAGAATAAAATTTGCATTTGAATTCCAACGATGAACAAAAACCCATGTAAAATAATAGTAAAATTGTAATGGATTAAATTTTGCTAATATACAAAATTATACATTTTTTTTTTAAATAAACAACAACAAATTACAGATTTACCAAAAAATAACACACAGTTTCAGATGCAAAACAGTTTAAAAAAATATAGAAAAAGAAATATCCTTGAAATATATCAATCAATATATGTTTATAAAATCATGAACTATAACAACTTTATAAATTGAACAATTGAAATATACATTAAGCATTTGAATTTGAAAATTGAAAAATTTTGTTATTTGAATCGCATTTGAATTACAAAAACAAATGGCAATCCCAAACACACAGGTATATAATAAGTTATACATTATGAATATAAATGAATGAATTCAATTTATATATTGAGAAGAAAAAAAGTAATAATTTAAATCAGATCAGGTACACGAGAGATAGATACGATGAGATATATTTTATAGTATATGTATATATAAAAATAATTACATTCATTTAGATTTAAATGAAATGTTTTTTTTTTTCAATTTTATATATATTGTGAAAAAAACATTTTCAAATTTATAAATTGTAAGGGACACAATAATAAATCTATAATAAAACATTTATTGTTGTTTGTTACAATGGTTATATGATGGGGGATGATATCATACATATACAAATACATATATAATAATAGTGTATGTAGTAGCATTTATTATTATTAAGACCTTCATTAGCGGAATAATTACTTTCATTATGTGCATTCAAATTGGCATAATTTATTTTCTATGAACCTTTTTTTTTTTTTAAATTCAAATATATATGTTTGTATTATTGTAAAAATTTAAATCATTTAAGTTTTGTATATATAAAGCAATTTTTATGGGGTTGAATTGAAGTGTTTGGTTGCGGGTGGTGTGAGCACAGTGCGTATTTAAATGTGTATTTGAAAACATCAATAATGATTTTATATATACTATTTAACACTATATTTATTTGTATAGTAGCGATTCAATTACCATTATATATTGGGACCCTGCATTAATAATGTCTATTTTTTGGATTGAAACTGGCATTTATTTGTATAACAAAATGATTGAGTACATTAACTAATATATTTCCCATCGTTAGCTATGACTTCCTCCTATCGTTTAGGAAGTTTGTTGATTCCTCGTTTGAAGAACTCCTCATCTTTTGTCCCAATCCATTTATCGACCCATTTTCGCACTTCTTCAGCATTTCGAAAGCGTACATCTGTCAGGCTGACCTGCATTGATCTGAACAAATGGTAATGAGAAGGAGCATGGTCTGGAGAGTACGGGTGGTGAACAAGATGATCCCAACCGAGCCTCTTTACTTTTTTCCTTAACGATGTTTGCACGATATGGTCTGGCGTTGTCATCGTGTCTTTCTGATCTTTCCCATTGAATGCAAACTTCTAGAAATGATATGGGCATCTACATTCAACTCTAATGCAAGCTCTTGTTGTGTTCGACACGAATTTTAATCCAACAATTTGCCTGCAATTCTTCGTCTTCAAATTTTTTTGGCTGACCTGGCCGTTTATCTTCCACTTCAAAATCACCACTTCCGAAGCGTGCAAACCACCGTTCACAAGTTTTTGGGTTGGAGCATGTTCACCGTAAACTTCTACCAACAATCGATAACGATATCAGCAGCGGTTTTAAGAAAGTTATTAAAAAGTTATTAAACTTCCCCGCAAAACAACTTTTTCAGGCATGTGTTTCGACATATTCGAAGCAAAAAAAAGCTTTGTTGTTTACACTTCAATGAAATGACATATACTGAAATTTATAGAGTAATGACAGACAAAAAAAAAGAATATGGGAGCGGTGTGCTCCGATGCACACAACGCTAATTGCGCTATATGTTATCTAAATCGACATTATAAATGCAAGGTCCCAATTTATTAAAATTACATATCTCAATCAATTTATTGATTGAATATTTATAGAGAAGGTTTTAATTTTTTTTTAATATATTTATTAGTCAATTTTTTTAAAGAATTCTTTAACGTCTTACTGAAATTTTTAGATGATTCACTGTTTTGATTGTCTACACTTTTTTGTATGTGTTCAGTTGGTTCAGTTTATAGATGGATTATGTCAAACAATAGCCCATCTATTCGTTCATTTCTCAAATTCCTGATATTTCTTTTTTTTTTAGTTTCTCGTATACATAAAAGAATTTTAAAGATATTACCAGGAAATTTTGTACGTATATAGATTTTGAGTACCAAATGGAATTGCATTCCCAGGCATATGTTTAAAGTTTCCACTACTTCGGCCCAATGGAATGCAAATACAAGGGTGTTTTGGGGATATTATTGTGGAAAATCATATTTTATATTAAAATTCAATGATAATATGGTTTATGATAATTCAAAGCCTCTCTTTCCCTAACTGCCCAGTGCCCACGCTTATGTGCTCCTGTAAATGTTGATCGCTGGCAGCGGTTTTTTAAGTATTCAAAATTTTGTATTCATTTTTATCTATAATCTAATTCTTCTTGAATTTGATTTGAAAGTATCTATTGTCAGCGAATACATGCACTTTACAATTAATATAAAATATTCTCTTTAATTCAGGATACCCTCAAAGAATATAGAATATAACATCCTGTTCTGTATATTATATACATATTTTCTGCATTAAATTTATATATAATAAAAAATATTCAATATATACACATCAATCTTTTATTCAAGCTGTTTCACATCTATATAAATAAATGGTATATCACAGATATACAATTGAATATATATGGATATATGTTATTTATATAAATATAGAGATGATAATAAACTATATATACAAACTGATGTGTATATATAATTTGCTTTTTGTTTTGGTGTTTATTTTGTGATTGGAAAATGTTGTCTGTTTTGATTTACTAATTGACCTATTTTTTTTCTATATAATATGAATATATATCACGATTTATATAAAATATATAATTTTTTTTTTATCAGACAGAATTTTTTTTTTTTTTTTATTATTTATTGTTTATTTTTTCCTGATTTAATCTATATATATATATATATATAGAACGAACTCATATGTGTATGAAATGAAACAAACAAAAGAGCAAAAATATATATTTATTATGATTTGGAAAAAAAAAATGTATACGATTAATTTTATTTCCATCATACTTTCATTAATATTATTCGCAAGTCAATTTTTATATCCATATAGAGAATAAAAAAAAAAATCAAAACAAAACTAATAGCAAAAACATTTATCAACTATATATATTCATTCATATAAACACAACAATATAATAATAATATTCCAATGGGATAAAATAAATGTCTGGTCATAATAATAATGCAATCATTCTTTTATATACGTATATGAAATATGTATATGTATTATAGGGCAAAAAAAAAATTAATTTAAGGCAATTAATTTCAACTTTGTATACAGAAACAAAAAGTCGTATATCTACCATATATATAGTAAGTATACTTTACGAGTAATTCTTGTTAAAGAAAATGTGTTCATTGATAAAGTTAACCGAACAAAATGAAAATATACATTGTATAGCAACAGCACACAGAAAAGGAGCATATAAAAATAAAGGATATATATATATAATAAAATCAATCATACAATATAAAGAAAATAAAATGTATTTATGTTAATCAATCAATTTCTTTTTTTGATTTTTATTATATCGTGTGATGATTTGATGAAATTTTTATTACATATACAATACGATTTATATATATAATTTCGTGTTTTTATATATTTAATATTCATTTTTCATCATATAATAATATGTCTATCTGTATCTGTATTGTATTTAGCGAATTCGGTATTTGGTATATGGCATAAATAGAGATAAAATAAAATATTAAATATATATTTATATTGATGTTATTGTTTATTTTGATGATATGTATATATGTGATTTCAACTGTCAAAATTGCAGATTTCTGTTGACAAAAATATATAAATGTTAATATTACGCATTGATTTTATATAGAAACATGATTCAACTTTGGATTATTTTGATAGGTGATGAGAATGATCTAATGTTTTATGATTATTAAATGGAACAAAATTCCCAATATATTTAATGTATTAACCAATCAATTCGTTGGTTTCCAAAAACCGATTAAATACCATCAAAGTCCACAATTAATGAGATATCAAGAAACCAAGCACAGATATAACTTTCAAATACTGGAAGTATACCGTTTCTTTCACCTGATTCACATTAGTTCAAAGATTTGTATTCAATCAAATATGCGAATCAAAATTTACTCTTGGACATAACAAAAAACACCGTATAATAAAACACATTCACTTTACATAACCCTCAATATAAGTTCAGTTCAGCGGTGTTTGTCGATTAATTTTGTGGACCAATCCAATTGTATTAATAAAGGGTACACCTTTCGTTCAGCAAATTGATTATTTCGCATTATAACTATATGTGTATTGCATATTAAAGGGTGGTTTTTTAAGAGCTACAGGAAAGTTTTTCAAAAAAAAACACATAAAATTCAGAAAAATGCATCGTTATTTGAATCGATAGTACGGTCCATATAATTTAATGTTTAAAGATTATTTCATGCAAATGTTGACCTTGACTGCGCCTCAAATGGTCCATCTGCTTAGTCCAATTTTGGATTCCAACATTTCGGCCGGTATCTCACGAATAAATGCTTCAATGTTGTCTTCCAATGCGTCAATTGAAGCGGGCTTGTCTGTATAGACATGAGCTTTAACATAGCCCCACAAAAATAGTCTAAATGCGTTAAATCGCACGATCTAGGCGGCCAATTGACCGGTCCCAAACGTGAAATAAAATGTTCACCGAACTCGCGTCTCAATAAGTCCATTGTTGCGCGTACTGTGTGGCCGTCTTGTTGAAACCACATGTCATGCAAGTCAAGCTCTTGCATTTTGGGCAAAAAAAAGTTGGATATCATCTCACGGTAGCGCTCACCAAGTTACGTTACGATTCACATCATCTTTGAAGAAGTACGGTCCAATGATGCCCACCTGCCCATAAACCACACCAAATTGTGACTTTTTCTGGATGCATTGGTAGCTCTTGCAATGCTTCTGGCTGATATTCACTCCAAAATCGACAATTCTGCTTATTTACGTACCCATTGAGCCAAAAATGAGCTTCGTCGCTGAACACAATTTCGTCGCGATGAACTTTCTTAACAGAGCACGCATTTTGATAATAAAATTCAATAATTTGCAAGTGTTGTTCGTTTGTAAGACGATTCATGGTTAAATTGTAGACCAAACTGAAGATGTTTGACAGTGAAACAAAACACGAAACGTGCGTCAGCTGTTTAAACCAGTGTTGCCAAAAAGATAATAGCTAAAAAATCACCCTTTACATGTGTTTGCTTTGTTGAAATCAAGCTTTATCTGCATCGATTTTCATTTCATTAATTGGAAATATAAATGTATTGAACGTTGCTGCGGGTAAATGAATTCCGTTGAATGTAACACGGAATCCTGCGTATCATTCTTGGAGAAGAAAAATGTTTGAATGATGCCAAGATCATTAACCACACAGCAAACCGTAAATTTTTCTATTTGAATTTTGACATGATCTTTTTTATCAAAATTTTATTCAATTTCAAATTGTTCTAAAGAGTCATTACATTTTATTAATTGACAATCTTTATTGAATTCTATATTCATGATATAGAATATGGTATGGTATGGAATGTACTAATAAATAAATTCACGAAAACCATTTTGATGACAGAATTTCAGCATAATATCAATGATCTATCATAACGAAAATGGAAACCCGTATTAAATCGCAGAGTACATTAAATCGTATAGTAACGCAGAACACCACGTAAAAAATATTGTATTCTAATAATACAAAAAATATAGACATGGAAACAAAAATTAATATCCAAATAACCCCCCAAATCTCAATCAAACAAATAACATACGGTGTATTCCTATAAATATTTATCGTCGATATGCGGTTGCAGGTTTTTTATTACATAAATATTTCAAATATATAACATCTTTTATATATTATTCTTATATATAGTTATTATTAAATAAAATTTTGGTTTTCATTTTTCATATATATATGTTATTATTTGTTTTCTATTTTTTTTTTCTTTTTTTACGTTTTATTGCGGCTGTAAGATCGTCGTCATACATGAATTGATATTATTATTGTATTATTTTTCACCCAAATATTTCATAGGAAATAATAATAATAATATGTGTGTTAAGTAAAAATATGGAAAAACAATAAAATATTCACTCTTCGAAATTCAATTTTCTAATTTAAAACGCGGTTATATAGAAGAATTTTTTTTTTGTTACAAAATCAATCAAATATTCAGAAATTTTCTTGATTTTATATATAATATGCATATCAGATAGATATTTAAGAATCAAAAGTTTTTCCATTTCTTTTATATATGTTTGCCAAAGAATAAATAAAACACACACAACTCAACTTTATATATATGCATATAATTGAATTTAAAAAAAAATTGAAATTGAAAGAAAATGTCCATATTTATTTATTATATATAAAAAAAAAGTATATGAAAATTATTTTATTTGTTTTATGGTTACACCGTGCAGACAAATGAACTGTATTGTTATGTTTTTTTTTTGTATATAGACCAAACACATATGATATATGTTCTATAGATAAAGTCAATTATATAGGCATCGTAGGCTTTTTTTATCACTAAATATTCAGAGGAAAATTCAGTAGGAATAATTTTGAAAAGTTTAATTGAATAAAAATGAAAAAGAGAAATCCTAACATTCAGAATACAGACTATTTAAAAAAAACCTTATTTTTTACACCGATTATGATATTGATTAAATAAGCAATCAATAACTGAATTTTTCAAGATAGATTGTAACTAAAATATTGAAATTTATATACCTGATTCACTATATTTGATGAACTTACAAAAACATTTTTAGTTAGTTCTGACCAGAACAACTGGCGGGAAATTACTTTACAAGTAATTGTCGATCACTTTGATGGTTTCTTGGGGCAAAATACAAGGGTATATAATACTTTAACATTTATAATTGCTATATATATATATTTTACCAGATCATTAAAAGTACTCCAAATATATTTTTATACAGAACAAATTAATATATAACTATATCACATCAACCGTATACATTTGGCAGTCCATATAATCATCCATCATTACGAATATAATTTCATGCGCTAGGGCAAGTATAACAAATATACAAATTAGTTATATAAGGTTATATATGTATGTATATACTATAAAAAAACATACAATATTCTAATATAGAAAAAAAAGGGTTAAATAAGGACGATGGATGGATAATAAGGACACTTGAATTTGGTGGATATATACATATATATTTTCTTCATATAATATATATAACAAATGAAATTTCAATTCCTTGTGTAATGAAACGAGTAAATTTTTGATTATTTTTTCCGTTCCACAAAACTGACAATATTTATATTACTTTATATACTATATGCTACATAAATATATAAATTGTATATAGCCGGTATATATATACAATATACATATATAATTTTTGATATATATATATATAGAAGTAATAGATTTTTATACATGTCCTAGATTCAATAATTTTATTTATGTATTGCTTGTTGTTGTTACTATTTGTTGTATATTATATATATATTTGTATATAATATAATATTGATGATATATTTTTTTCGCTTTGGCAAATTTATGCAATAAACTTACAATTTTGTTGAGAATTTTTATTTTTATTTTATTTTTTTTGAAAAAAATAAAATCAAGAAAATAAAGAAATGAAAAAAAGGTATATATATACAATATATTGAGATCTCTGTTTATAGAATTTACTTGCATAAATATACGAATATATACGGATGTGTTATTTACTACTATTATTATTATTATTATTTGTAAGAAAAGAAAATCCCAAACAAACAATAAAAAAAAAAAATATTGTATTATATATTAATATATTTGTTGTGTGGATATCCATCTCTATATATACATATATTTTTTGTTGAACAATATACAATAAAATAAAAATGAAAATGAAAAAATAAAACAAATTTTATAAAATATATTTTCAGTTATAACTTTGTTTTTTTTTTTCTATATACAATCTTTTTTTTATATATATTATTAGTAATATACAATTGAAAAGGTTAATACTCAATGGATGCGGTTCGTAAAAACGGTGTATATATTGAAGAGCAAAAGATCTGCTAAAATAAGAAAAACGTGCCTCAAGATATATTAGTATCCAAAAAAAAAAAAAAAATGTAAACAAAATAAAAATAGCCAAAATAGCTTTATGAAGTAAATTTTTCTTTCATATTTTATTTTCTGCTTTGTATTTACGCACAAAATTCGCATTAAATAAAAAGAAAAACAAAATTCAATAATAAATTTTTGTTTTTCATTTATATATATTGTACTTAATATACATAAAAAGAAAATTAAAAAAAAAAATTAATTTATCTTGATTGTTTTTAATTCTTTATGTTTTTTTTTATAGTTAGTCTTTTGTAAGTTTGTTTTTTTCTTTTGTATTTACCATTTTTATTTTTACTTTAATGTTTATATATTTTAAAACATATAACGATAAGGAAAGGCATCAGATTTTAATATAAAAGGTAATAATATAACATTAAATATATATGTAAATATAACTTACCTCAAGATTGTTAACTGGTTTTAGTATTTCTAATGATATTGTATCCAATTGATTTCCTGAGAGATTAAGAGATTTTAGTTGTGTAAAAGGTACGAATAATTCCTTTGGTAATGAACCGATTTCAGCAACATATAACGTTTTCAAATAATGTAATACCTATATATATATATATATAAAAAAAAACAAAATATGAAAATGTTTATATATACAATATACATTGTATAATATTGTAGAAATGTGTATAGCATATAGATGATAAAATTCTATATAAATTTTCTGTAACATATTCGATATATATATATATATATATATATATATATATATATATAGATATATAAAGATATCATATAATCTTTTGTAACATAATAATAGTATCTCTATATCGTATATAAATATGGATATGGAAACGTAAGTCCGTTATACATATGTGGTACAATATGGATATGTATATATTAAGATTCATATATAAATAAATTGATTAACAAGGAGATACGTTCTCAGAACGTATCTCTGTATGATTTTGTGATGATATACACGTGCAATTGTACAGAAACAAAAAACTGTTTTTAAACGATTTATAAAGGTAAGGGTGAATTTTTCATATTTCTGTTTAAAATGTCCTGGAAATTTTCAGACTAATCCGAAGCAAAAAATTAACCTATATATTTTAAAATGTTTACCTTTTTTTTTGATATTCCGAACAGAATTAAAATGCAGAATTCATAAGAATATAACTATTTAAGGTAAATATATTTGTCGAACCGAATGAAAAATATATCTGATCGTCTATCATCAATAATATAATTATTATTATCATCAATAATTCTGTCTTTATATTTTAATGGATCTATCTGCAAAATTATCGCAGAAATACCCTCGATAGGGAATAAAATAAACTCATTTATATTTCGATATAATTCGCATTAATTTTATATATTCCAAATCATGAGCAAGCCCCCCAAAAGAAATGACGAAAATTTTCCTATATTCATATGGAAAAAATATTCAGTTTAAGAAAAATCCTTTGATATTTTTACCGATTGAACGGAAAATTGGCAGATCTTGATGGGAATTGATTAAAATTTAAACAACATTTTATAATTTTTAACAGCATTTTTAAAGATGTTGATTAATCAAATTTCTTCTAACTATTTTCTAATTTGTATTCCAAACTAATCCAAATTCTATCAATTTTCAGTTCACAATGTATATGCGTCAAAGATTCAAAAATATATGCGTCAAAATATCATCAAAATCGTAAGGGAAAATCAAATATCTGTGATTTGGTATCATCCAGTGTAAATAATAAAATTAACATATACAAATATTATATTTTGTTATATGCCAAAATTACAGTAAAACTTCCACAGTTTCTATAGTATCAAACCACAATTGTTAGTGATTGTTGATTTGATATTATCAGAAAAGGAAAATTGTCGAAATTGTAAAATATTGTCATTCATTGGTTAAAGCGGTGCGACTGTATTTTATTTATATATCCATATCATGAATATATCTTTATTATATAATATGTTGTATATAAACACAAATGTTTTGAATGATATATACAAAACAAACGATATCATTATATTATACATACAAAATATATATAATAATATATACAATATTCATATTTATATCCTTAATATTAACAATTATATATATAAAAATATCTCAATATATATATATTCAATATATAGAAATCTATACAAAAATATATTATATATATATATATATATATATATATATATATAGAAATTTTCAACAAGAAATATAATAATAAATGTTATAGCGTGACTTGAATATGTTTCTGCTTCTTCTACTCTATTGTCAAATCAGAAATCACAATTTTCACCACCAAAAAATATATATATAACGTTTCATATAAATAATAATAGTAATATTTATATAGTATATAGATAAATATAGAACAGAACAACATAAAAAAAACGAATATTTTTGTGAAATAATATAATAATAATAATAATAATAATATTAATAAATTATATGAATAATAATATTAAGAGATTATTGACATTTTATTATTAATAAATAAAAATGCTATTTTTATACACATTTACCAATGGAAGAAACCTTTTTTTTTTATTTATATTTATATATGGATAAAGTTTATTTATATATATTAAATAGTAATATAGAAATAGATATCAAATCGATATTGATAAATAAAAATAGCAAAATTTTTATGATATATATGTATAATGGATATGTAATAGAAAATAATAATTTTTGCAAAGCAAAGTAATGATCATATAATAAAGTTTTGGTTTATTTAAATATGGTAGAATTGGAACGATCTTTTGTTGATCTATAAACTATTATGATTGAATAATCAAAGTGCAAAAAAATGGGTATGAATCGTAGATAAAAAACTTTGTCAAAAACATTTCCACAAGAAAATTATATAAACCAAAAAAAAAAAACATATATAGAAAAGTATAATATAATAATAGAATAGTATAGAATAGTTTAGAAAATTATATACTTACTTGAAACGTACTCGAAATATGATGTAAATCAATTTGTACATTACCACTAATATTTAATGCACGTAAATTTTTCAATGGCAGTACACTTAAAACTTCTAATTTTGCCAATTTATTATACGATATATCCAGATATGTAAGATTTGATAAATTTGTAAATGCACCATTTGTTATTTTAGCCAAACGATTACGTGAAACATCTTTAGGGAGAGAGAGAGAAAAAAAAAACAATTATAAAAACACTATTTTAAAAAACAATGAAGCACATACCCAAATATTCTAAACTTTTTTGACGTTCAAATAAATTATCGATGATCACTGAAATTTGATTTCCATCAATTCGTAATTTTAATAAATGTTTTAAATCGACAAAATCGGATTTTTCTAAATATTTTATCTATAATACAAATTAAAAAAAACTCAATAAATTGAAAATCTTTTATATTTTTAATTATTCATTTTTGCAATTTCTATATATTATACAATACCTTATTATTTCCAATATCCAATTCTCGTAAATATTGTGTAAAATTATATACTTGTGGATTAATTTTTACTAAATTACAATTTCGACATTTTAAAACTCGTAATGTCTATATATCAGCAATAGAAAAAGAAAAAATCAAAATCATTTCGTTTCGTTATTTATAGTACGTAGGCACACAATCAATCGTTTAAACACTTACCAAAATATCTTTAAATACATTCGGTGATAAATCATCATTAAATGGATTATTACTTAAATCTAAATATTTTAAATGGGTTACATGAAAAAATGTACGATCCACTAAATTTTCAATTAAATTTCCCGATAAATTTAATATTTGTAAACCCTTTAAATATAAAAAATAAACATATGAATAAAAAATATAATAATTTTAATATAAATTCGATTAAAAAACGTATAATTAAATACCGTTAAATGATAAAATTGACCACTTGCTATTCTATGAATTTTATTATCAGCTAAATTTAATTCTATTAAGTTATTTTGTCCTCGAAAATTGTCCAGAACAACCGTTGAAATATTATTTTTTGATAAATCTAAATATAGATCAAAATTCAATTATTTATTATTAACAATATTTTATTAATAACATTTTTTTAAAAATACAATGTTTTTTTTTTTACCTAATATTTTTAAATTTTTCAAACCCCAAAATGATTTTGTTCCAATTGCAGGTACATTTGAATCTGTTATACGTAAAATTTCTAAATTAAGAAAATGAATAAATATCGGTCCAATTGATAGGGAATTTCGGGGACCACGTATTATAATAATATCCGTTTCGTTGTCCATCGATTGAACGGGTACAAATTTCATATTTCCCTTTAAACATAACGTATAATAATGCCCATGTTTATCCGTATCACATGTACATTCATCTGGACATTGTCGATTATAATTATTATTGCCGGTAGCGTATAACATTGTACTCATTGATATATGCATCAAAGAATACAATATTAACCACTTTACAATCATTCTATATAAATAATATATATAAATATATACAAATGAATGAGTGTTTTAAAATTGTAATTTTTTATTTTTTTTGTATTTAATAATTTTTCTTTATATATACATAATTATAGTTTTCTTTAATTTCTTTTTATATTATATATATATGTATAATTAATAGATTTTTTTCAAGAATTTTCCGCATGGTTACTTTTACAACCTTGCTTATAAAAATGAATGTAATATTATACAAACGCGATTTTAGATATAAGATAGACGTTATTATATAATATATTAAGTGCACTTTTTAATTAGTTGATGCATTAATTTTTAGTATCTATATACAACCAAAGTAAAGGTTATGAAAAATGTATATACTTATATAATGAAAAAAAATAGATTATGATATATTTATGGAAAATAAATTAAAAGGACATTTTTTTTAAAAGTAATAACCTCGTAGTAATATAATAATAATAAATGTAAATGGGCTTATTTTAGCAAGTTTCTAAAGTTTTGATTATAATTTTATTATATTTGGGGTTTAAATTGTGTGCAGCACTTAGATTTTTTTGTTTAATTTGGGGTTTCAAATAGATTTCCACAAAAATAAAGGAACAAAATAAGCGAGGCGAAGGAAATCAAAACAATTGATGTTTTTTTAAGTATGAACCGCCTTGTCTCCATAACATAGGAAATCGTTAAGTTAGAATAACGAGCAGACCGGCAATCGATAGATAATTAAATTCTTAAAAAACTTTTCTTACACATCAAATTGGGTTGTAGAACAAATTCTATAGTTAAATTCTATAAACGTGAAAAATTGTCAATTTAACCATACTCTTTCTATGGACACCCCATAATATTATTTTAAATTCGGAAAATTCGGCTTATTTTACTTAAGATTCAGTCTTAAAATCAATAAGATTTCATGCAAATTTCACCCGTGAAAATTGAATGATTAGAAGTTGATTTTGACCAATTATAGGTAAAAAAATTAATTTTTTATTATGTAAGGGGTGTAGTTAAAATGCCATAACTTGGAAAGCCGTAAAGTTAGAATAACGTTCAGGCATGCATTCGAAAGATAATTTCGAAAATTTTCTATCTTACATATCAAATGGGGTTGTTGAACAAACGCTATAGCTTATATATAAGAAAATTATGTAAGAAAATTATTGTTAAAATCCATTCAATTTTATCATTGCTACAAAAAAAACACAACCATTTATATAACAATATAATAATGATAAATTACACGTTTCTTTGCTAATGTTAATGTTTATCGCTTTTCATTTCTGTATATTTAATGTTTATATACTTTTAATTCTTTAAGGAAATCAATAAAATATATTTAACAAATTTTTATTTTAAACAATAACCATTAAAAAAAACAATTTCTCTATAACATTTAAAATAAAAGATAAAAATAAGTGTATATACACATAAGTTTCGATTTGATTATATATATACTATATAATGGAATAATTGTTTTAAATTATTTATTTATATTATACATATATATGTTAAAAAAAAACATTAAACTTACCTAATAATTTTCGTTGTTTATTACACCTAGTCACTGTCATGTAATTTTATGTGAAATTAAAACACTTCGGAATGTTCAATGTTATAGAATCTATATATATATGTTATAATGAAATAGAAAATGTAACAAAAATAAATAAATTGTAATTAACATAAATTTAAACATTAAATAAATATTCTTATATGTTATCTAACAATACAAAATAATTAATGTTTAAAATTAATAAAAAAAATATCTTAAAGTTAAATCGCTTAATATAAATTATTCAATTATTAACTCAATTAAACATAAAAATAAAAACGGTATAAAGATTTTTTAACTTCTATTTCTAAATTTGTCCTTCGTCCTCAATTGAAAATCAATAAAAAAAAAACACACAGCAGTTTTTTATATATTCCAAATTCCCTTCTGTTATTTTTCGCATATATGTTTGTTATACACAAGAAGAAATATTATATATTTATTATACAGCTTTATATAGAAGTGAATTAATATTACATATATATTTTTTGTTTTTACGTATTTTACATAAAATTCACGAATTTATATATGTATATATGTATGATGTATAAAACTTAAATAAATGTATAAAGATTTTTATTGATTTTTTTTTAAACTTTAAAATTAAGTTCTATATCCATAGCACATTTGCAAAAAACAAAAAACAAAAAGGAATAATAGAAAAAATAAAAACACTCTGAAAATTAATTTGTATAAACTTTTCAATTTTATATATACATATAGAAAATCAACGAATGGTTTGGAATGTATATTTTATGTATATTATATAAATGGTATGTATATATATATATATATATATTGCATTTTTACACACACTAAACATGCATTTATATATCTGGTATATAAGTGAATGTTATGTATACAGTTTTTGTTGTAAAAATCCCTTTTAACCGATCGTTTTTAATGAAATGAATATAAATTCATTGAAATTTAAATATCAAATTTTATATTCATTCATATCCATATTTTGTTCGAGGAAAGATTTCCCAAATTCAACTATATGAAACAATCCAATATATATGCAAAAAACCTTTAATATAGATAAAAAAAAACATATCTGTTTTGAATCATATGTATATTAAAATGTGGTTTTTGCAGGTAACCAACCACACGTAGAGAAATGTAAAAATTTTGGAAATTTTATACTTGCACATTCTTTTCCATCATCATTCATACATATGTTGTATTATATGAAATATATCCTTTTTCGCGTTTGTTATATTTTTACCAATCTGAATGTTTTGCAGGAATATTTTCATAATATACAGCTTAGGTATTTGTATATATATACTATAGTTACTTATATCTGCTACATATTTTTTACACATATATTAATAACTCTAAAATTATGTACATATATATATAAAAATCCAAAAATGTTCTGTGAAAGTTGCAAATATATATCTATATATAAATATATATTTATAGTAATGCAAGTGCTTGCAGAAAATTAATGCTATTCTAAAAACTAAAATTTACGAATGCAACAAAACTTAATTAACAGGAAAACTATTACATATATTATCGTTCAGATATATGCATATCTATAATAATATAGATATATATATTTAAAATTTACATATACAATATACATATATATATATTCATACATATATATATATAGAGTCCTTCGCATGTTTTTGTTTTTTTTTGTCAGTTTTTGTTTTACATATACAAAACATTCATTAGCACAATGGTCTTTTTTAGATGATATAGAAAAATGTTTTCAAACTATCACGTTTTTATAACTTATTTGTTCGACTTACTAGAAACGGAAAATGTTTCAGCGGTTGTCTATCTGTGTAAATTATAACACAATACTTAAACTCACGAACTTAAACTCCTTTTAATGTGAAATTTTTGGTTTATTTGACCTTTTGAATATAAAATAAGTATTTCTTGGCCTAGAAATATTGTACTAGAGGATATAATTTTAAGGTGATATATTCCATATATGAAAGATGAATAAATAAATTCATTATCATTAATGTTATTATTGTACATTATTGTGTTTGTTATATACGCTTAACTCTAATAATTATATTAACCGATATATGACTAGGCTAAATACATTCATTTCATATTCATACAAATATATATATATAAAATATGCAGATTGGTATGTGCATATTTATATATATGATAGTATATATAGAGCAATTTTGCAATGAAAATAAAAATGGTTTACCGTACGTGTACAAAATTTCAACAATGTGTTTAAAATTTATATGTATACATACATTAAGTTTTTCACAATAGGTAATAGGCTCGATCTTTCACATATTCTGCTGTGTTAACGCATATGATATACTAAAAATCGATCATGTTTGTGACATTTATACTGGCAATTATATTGTTTTAATTTATGAACCATTTCGTTATATGAATAGATAAATCAAAATTGAAAAACATTTGAATATTATTTAAAATATAAATAAAAATGGATAAGCTGTGTAATGGATTTTAACAGTCGAATTATGGGTCTAGAAGGAAGCACAATTCATCGTTTATTGAATAAATTTGAAAATTAAGTTGTATTGTTAATGATACCAAAATGACAGTAAGACAACGAAAAGCACATATGGTAAAGTAAATGTTGCTCTTCTGTTAAGGGAACGTGAACTTAAAAAGCGAAATTTGTCAATTACTATAGGAAATCTCCTAGAAATTTCTTAAACATCAACCAGGACATATTTTGCATAAAGATTTAGTCTTGTAGTCAGTTGACTCACTAAAACTAAATCCCAATCATAATCTCTTCGCAGATTCGTTGTTGATTTAGCTTTAGAGAAAGATAAATCTAATATGGTCATCATTATTTTGGAAAAATCAGCTTCACCAATGACATTGTTAACAAGTAAAATTGCAGAATTGTTTGCAGAAGTCCATTCCCAACCAAATGCAATTTATCTATAATTGCAAAAGAATCAAGTATAATATATTTTTCACGAATATCAAATTAAAAAAAACAGCATAAACTAGAATGATTAATATATATAAGGAAGTAAAATTTCATAATAAAAACAAAATAAAATATATAATTGAATGGTTATATATAAAATTGAATTAAATTTCATATAAAAAAAATATTAATTATAATTTAATTTTTTTTTTTTAATACTGATTTTATATATAAAATAAAAAGCCTATATATACAATACATATATACGGTAGTTAAGCAATCAATTGTGGTGAAAAGAAAATTATATGTGAAACATTACACATTTATTTTATGTATATGAGTGTTTTTGTCTATATATACATCATGTAACGCAAATTGTGTGTATATCCATATAGTGTATGATGAACCAATATGCAATTAGTTTAAATTGTGTTTTCATATATAAATATAACACTTCGTTCAATAATGTGTGTGACTAATTAATTAAAACACATTTTTTTGCCAAAATTCGTTTTTATTCATCAAGATAGTCCCCTTTTAGGGAGATACAATCATTCCAACGCTTTTCCAATCTTTCGATACCGCCTTTGTAAAACGATTTTTCTTTGCCTTCAAAATAGGCGTTAGTTTCGGCGATTACTTCATCATTTGAGCCAAATCTCTTACCACGGAGCATCCTTTTGAGGTCTGCGAAGAGCCAGTAGTCGCTGGGGGCTAAATCTGGAGAATACGGTGGATGGGGAAGCAATTCAAAGCCCAATTCGTTCAATTTTGCCATCGTTTTCATTGATTTGTGACACGGTGCATTGTCTTGGTGGAACAACACTTTTTTCTTCGCCATATGAGGCCGTTTCTTTGCGATTTCGACTTTCAAACGCTCCAATAACGCTATATAATAGTCGCTGTTGATGGTCTGCCCCTTCTGGAGATAGTCGATGAATATTATTCCATGCGCATCCCAAAATACAGACGCCATAACCTTGCCAGCCAACTGCTGCGTCTTTGGTCACTTTGGGCGGCTTTCGCCGGCTGCATGCCACTCAGCAGACTGCCGATTTGACTCTGGAGTGAAATGGTGGATCCATGTTTCATCCATTGTGATGTACCGTCGCAAAAACTCCGACTTATTGCGCGTAAACATGTCCAAACAGCTCTTTGAATCATCGGTTCGTTGTTGTTTTTGCTCCGGTGTGAGCAAACGCGGCACCCATTTGGAACACACCTTTTTCATACCCAAATGTTCGTGTATTATGGTTTGTACACTGCCTGCTGATATCTTCAGAATGTCAGCAATCTCCCTCACTTTCACTTTACGGTTGGACATAATGATTTTCAGTGTTTTTTCAACGTTTTCCGGAATAACAGCGTCATTTGGCCTTCCAGTAGATGGAATGTCATCGGTGTCTGTACGACCACGTTTGAATTCGGCATACCAATAACAAATGTTTCTTTTTGATGGAGCAGAGTCCGAGTAATGTTTTTCAAGCCATTCCTGGCATTGAACAGTATTTTTTTTCATTAAAAAACAATGATAAATCAGCACACGGAATTGCTTTGAATTCATTTTTTTTTAAAACACAAAAATAGCGTCACTTATAGCACTGTAACTTGTAAACAAATGATCTGATTAACATATGATGTTGACAGTAAGCCTAAAAAGGTTGCCAAATGCGAAAAAAAAATATTGATTTAGTTCTAGGGACGCCATCTATGTGTCAGTCACACACATTATTGAACGAAGTGTTATTTATATATAGTTAGAATACAAACATACACACAGTACTATATATATATATATATATTCATATATTTATTATAAAGCATTTATGTGTTTAGTTTAGTTTACTATCCGCATATGTATATTGTATGTAATAGATAAAATTGAATGGTTTTCAAGTGGCTCATTCGGTTTTGAAATTCGATTTTCATTTTTTTTTATATCTATTTCTATATTGATATAAAACCATTAAACTCAAGAGTAACTCTTATATATAGACATATGCAATTATATATCATACGAACGTATATGATATGTACAAATATATGCCTTCATTCATGTATAAAATTTTGATATATATATAAATATATGATTCATATTTGCTGTTTAAAGACAGATAAATATAGAAAACTATATAATACAAATATATATATACTAGATATAATTATATTGTTGATAAAATGATTTCGTATTTATTTAAAGATTTAAGTTCTTTTATTTATATTGAATTTTTTATATAAATACTTTTAAATTAATTTGAAATTATATTTATTTTTTTTTAAATTTGTTTTAATTTCTTTGTCTTGACCAATATTATATACCAATGGATATGGAAAAAACATATTTGAATTGAAAATTGATTGTAATTTAATATTTTTCTTCGTATTTTTTAACTAAACTTGGCCGATTGTTCTGTTAGAAATTCATCATCAGAGTGTTTTGTATATTTGGAGCAATTAAATCAGATGGATTATGTTTATACATAATAAATACAAAGAATGCATTGATATTATAAAATTAATTCTGTTTTACAAACACAATTTTACTAAAATATTTTACAAACACTATTTTACAATGGAAATCAATTTTTTTATCATATATTTCATAAATAGGAAAGTGTCCTGATTGCTCAACCGATCAGGTTACGCTGAAAGGTAGAACTAATGTAATGTAATAGAATAAATGTAACCAAAAACTGTTGGCAATCAACTATCTATCCCATTAAATGAAATGTAAATATTTTTGTGTGTCGGGCAATTTTATATAATATATATGATGATATCATCAATTTACACAAACATTAAACAAATGTTATTGCTTTTATAACACCGCCACGCTTTTGTAACATCATATATATAAAATCGATCCGATGAATATATCTATACGATAATTTATATAATCTAAACAAATGAAATCGCTTATTTTCATTGAAGAAAAGTTTATGCATCCGCAAATGAAAAATAAAAAGATCTTTTATTAAAAATCGAAATCTTCTATTATCTATTAAATATACAATAATATTATATATAGTATATAAACTTTTAAATTATTATTTTGATTTGTTTACACACGCGCATATATAACTTCTTCTTTTTTTTTTTTTAATAATATTATCATAAAATTTAATGTCACGTATATATAATTTTATTTTACTTTTTTACTTTCGATTTTCTTTATTCTTATATACCAATCGTTATTATTTTATTTCCTTGAATATATTATATATAATTTTGGTTTTGTTAATATAAGCACGGTATAGCATAAATGGGTATATATAGTATATAATAAATTATCATTTGAATACGTTTTATTTTTTATATATTGAAATTATATGTTTCATTTTTTTTTTGATTCTTCATCTATGCTGCGTGTATATTATAAAATACATATCGTCGCGTTAACGCTCACTTTTTTATTGTTATGTTACTATATTTTTTTTTTTTATTCTTATTATTTTATTTTATATTATTTTTTTGGTTGTTTTTTGTTCAGAAATGCGATATAGAATATTGACTTTGCGACGATTTTTAGGATTATAGATAAATAAATAAAATGTTGTCCCAGTAGTCAAATATAGAACTTTTTTATATCGGCTTTAAAATATTTAATTTATTTCTAAAGGAAATAAATATCGATTCCTTAAAAATGGACATAAGGTCTTAAATGTAAAAAATTGCATTTGTATAGTTATTCTGCGAAGGCTTATGGCAAATGAAAATATGAATATAGAACTAAAATCCCTTATTTTCGTTAACAGACTTTTAAGTAATTTGATGAATTCAAACAAACCTCATATTTGATATGTATAATTACTTTACAAAATTAATGAAACCATCCCAAAGATTTGTTATCAATATCTATAATTAGATTTGATTCAGATAAATGGAAGCCTATGCAAAAAAAAAGAATTATAACTATATACAGTAGTAAATATTTTACCGCAATGAAAAGAAAAAAAAACAAATTTAATTAAACAAAAACAGTAACAGGTAAAATTGATTTCGTATAATATATATACATTTAACTTTTTGCAAATTTATAATGCATTACATTAACAATTATATGGTATATAAAACAACTATAAATTATCAGAAAAATGTGTAACCGTAAACAACTTTTTGGTCTATTAGGAATATCTATATGTTGAATATTCAATTTATATTGGGAATATCTTTGGTATATGCATTCGCATACATAAAGCAATAATAGACAATTTTCCCATGTAAACTATTAAAATAAAGTATTCATGTATATTATAAACAATCGACCTATATATGTTGAAATTTATTTTTATAATACATTTATATATACTTTTAGAGATATATACTTAAATATATATGAACATGAACATGAACATGAATGAATGAATGAATGAACGAATGTTTATGTACAAAATAATATTATGTACGTGATCTTTAAGTATCTCAAAATCAATAGAATCACGTATATAAATAGAAAAATATTGTTTGTTTAAGCATTTCAAATATACATTTTTCATCATATATAAACTTCTTTATAGATATATATACAGATATTATGATCAATATGATACAATTTAACAATATATTATATATATAAGAACAAGACGTTATAAATATATGAGAAAATAAAAGAATATTATATCTACTTCCCTTCTTTTTATTATAAATAAAAAAAAAAGAAGAAGAAATATATAGAAAAAAAAGAAAAAGTTACAATAAAAATAATTTAATTATTCCATTACAAAATGTACTGTCTCTGCGTAGATATATAAATAAATACATATTTAATTTATATGTGTAGTATTACAAAAACATAATCAAATAAATATTGTATGTATAGATAGAGATACAGATAGAACAGAATACAAAATAACAGAACTTAAGTTGAAAAGTTATACAATATTGTGTATATTCAATCGCGTTATATATGATATATGTATATCTATACACGTTTACTGCGAGGATTTAACTTAATTTTAAGAGAGAGCACATTCATTTTTATTAGTATTTATCCCAGATGTTTTATTGTTTAATATATTTATATATGCAGTGTTGTACTTTCCACATAAACAATGCGTAATTCAATCGTTTTCAAGATATTCCCCTAAACAATCCATTTTCTTATCACTTAAATATGTCATATAGATAATCGCCTTAAAACATAAGTTTATTATGACTTCCAATCTATGCGAAAAATAGATTAATAATAAAATTAACAAATAAACACCGATTTAAGTACATGAACATCATCTGCTGGAACCTTTTTGGAATCATGAGAATTATCGTAAAAAATCAAACAAAAATCAATTTTTTGCATGAAAATTTATATCATTTTTTTCCTTTTTTTTGCCTTTTCTTTGCAAGAAAATTGAATTTTCCAAAATTTTGCACTGCAGGCAAATAAGATTTCTGAAGCTTTCAGTAATGCTAGCAGCTAAAACCTTTAGTATGTTAGGGATAGTTGCAAGATTTTGGTAAGTTTCACGATTTTGGTAAGTTTCAAATTTAGTATCTGGTCCATCAGCAATTTGTTTGTAAATTGAAAATGACGTTTTTCCAATGTTAGAAGTTCCATAACTTTTTTATTTCAAAAGATAATTTAACCGGGATATAATGACAATTTCTCACCACTTCTTATACCTTTAAAGTCACGTAGGTTTGGCAATCCTATCTCTAACCATGTTCAAGATACTCCCAAATAACCAATGTTCAAATTCCATAAATATACAAAATGCATACACATACAGAACCGCGCGCGTTGTCTACATTTTTTAATCTACTCTCCAACACTGGTTATAAGTATATATATATTGTATATTTCAATTCTATTTTTATGCGTCATTTTTATTTTTTGTTATTTCTATATTACTAGAATAATATAATCGCGCAAAAGATTATACATACAAATAGAATTTAAATTGCTTATCAGCAATCAAACATACGATACGCGCATATAAAAAGGATAAGAATTTCAAACATCGCTATAATAGATAAATGTATACTTTCCCTATTAAAATTTTACTTAAAAAAAACAAAAAATCTTTCCGATGACATTACCCAAGAATAAATTCATTTAATACGTACTATACATAAATAAATAAATATATATATAATACTAAAATACACTCTATATTGTATACAATATATAATATATTTAAAGCTTTTAATCATTTAAATTCAAAATGAATTGATGTAATATTACAAAAAAAAAAATAAATAAATTATTTTAATTTTTACAACAAAATAAAAATAAATAATTAAATAAATAAATACATATAGCAGTTTAATAATTAAAATTAAAACAATAATATTATATGTTATATTGATGCATTTATTTATTTTTTTTTTTGCTATATGAGATATTTCATTTCAATATGTGTTTTAACTTTTTTATTTTTTTTATTAAACGCGATTAAAGATTTAAATTTTCAATTTAATAAAATATTTATTTTTATATGTATAATATTTTCTATTATTGTATTATTATATGGATACCAGATGCAAATAGAATTACAATCAAGAAACAACTTTCTTATCTCATCAAAGCGACCACTCAGACATTGCATTCTGTGTTTTTAAACAACTGAGTTGAAATTTTCGAATTAGAGATTCAATTAAAATTAGAAACATTTTTATATTGAGGAATTTTTTCTGATTTTTCTTCTGTTATCAACCACTCCGCAACACATTTAAAAGTGTTTTTTTTTTATTATCAATACGTGTAAAGATTGTTTCTGATTGTGTTTGATTTGACAATTTTAACCATTTTTATTTACGAAAACATATTACGATATCATATTTATAGGTTAAATGGACATTTTATATCATTTTGCACTCATTTGAATGCACCCTGTGGTGTAAATGATAAAAATGTCAACCTAAAATTCTAACAAAATTTTGAAATTTCGTGGGTTCGAATTCTACTGAAGACATAAAATATGTTTTGTGTATTTGGTTATATTTCGAATCTGAATTTTAACACAGAGTTGCATTTTCCCCTTGCGGTTGGTCGTACGGCTAATAACCGACATCGTAAAAACCACAATTTAAGAAATTAACAATAGAAGGCTGTTGTTGGATGCAAAAACCAAATTGTTGGTTGTAATGCGAAAATTTTATTTTTTTATTATTATATCATATTATTTATATGATGATCGTTTATTAATTCATATATTCTTATAAGAAAAAATTGATATGGTGTTTTTATTTTTTTTTGTGACCTTTTATATCCTTTCGCGCAATATATAGATATGAATGTTTAACAGATATATACAAGTTATGTAATTAACTTGTTATACAATTAATTTATTCTATATATATAATCATAAAAAGAATTTGTATATAGAGATGATTTTCTAATTAAAAAAAAATAAAATAATAATTATGTTACAATATAAAAGTTTTTGATACATATTTATAATTATATAATACACAATGGTGTTGGAAAAATGAGAAATCTAAGTATATGTTGTAACAAAGTTGAAATATATAGATATAAATAAATGGTATATTATCATATATTATAAAAGTATTATATGTGCGATATATATAGATGGTTTTAATGTTTTTTACCGTATATTACCGTTTTATACCCTTAAGCAAAATTCAATATATATTTTATCTATATTTATATTGATATACATTTATAGACTATTATGGATATTAAAATGTTTAAATTTCAATTTACATTCAGATATTTTTCGGAAAAATGTTATAATATTTAAATAGACACATTTATATATATTTTTGTATATAAAATATATCTTTATATTGTACTATTCCCAACACTGTGTATATAATATATAAACATATACAACTCAAGCCGAATAAAACATTATAGTAACATATATATATTTATATAGAATTTAAAGAAATATTTTGTATATGTACTTGAATAACATATATATATATATTTATATAGATAATATTACAGTATGTATATAAAAGGAATGAATGAATAACCATAACTAAAGTTTATGCAATAATAAATTGTGTATTATCATGAGACATAGCAGGTATATATATATATTGTATTTTATATATAACTTTCCAGTTGCAATATTTTTTTACATTAAAGACCTTACATCTATCTATAATATATATATAGAATTATATAATGTACCTATATATAATATAATTAATAATAGTGTATTATTAAGAGTTAATGAATAATTTAAAATTTAATTAAGGTTTATTGTTGTAACTTTATAGATATATGTGTTATATATCTGTGTATATAGACAGGCAACAAACAAAATAATGATATAAATATATCTTGTGATATAATACATCAAATCAGAGTATATATATATATATTACATGAAGAAATCACATCAATTTTACATTATGGTCATGTCATCATATTTTATGTATATATATATAAAATACACAGTATATATAGGGTTTAACAAATTTTATATATCTTTTATATATCCGGTTTATACAATTTTGGAAATTTATCTATACATAAAGGATTTAAAAAATCTTTCAACATGATCAATTAATATTTATCTGATTCGATAAATCACAGTCACAACCCAAATAAAATTCAATTCTTAAAATTGATGAATAATTTTCTGTTTTTATAGTATCTATCATAAAATTGATAATATTATATCGTAATCTGCTTTAGAAAGTGATAAAAATTTCGTGGGGGGTAATGGGAGACATACAATATTTTTTTGTGTTTTTCGGTTATTTTCTGAATTTTCACATAGAGTTGCATATTTTCCGATGCTGATGATGATCCGACAGCTAAATTACCGACACCCTAAAACCGCAACATATTATGAAACCAACAACGCAGAAGTTTTTTCAGAAGACTGTTGTTATGGACACTAAAACCAATCGTCGTTTGTAGGCTAAAATTATAGATAAAATTATTATGCAATGAAATTACGATTAGAACAGTCTTGTTGACATAAAAAGATCTTCCCAATAAAATGATCTTCCCGAGAGAATTTTCCGAATGTTAATGCATTATTATACAATTGAAAAAACGATTCATGAAAACAAAAACCTTATATAATAGTTTATATAGTATATGGATAACCCTGCAATGGTTGTATTACAATGGTTTATATTGTGTTGAAAAGCGTGTCGAAATATGAGATGAATTTTTTTTTATGATATTCCATAAATATTTTATTCTGTGAATTCATAATATTGAGAAATATATAAATTTTGAAGTAGCACATAAATCACTATGATAACTAAAACATATATTTCGCCATTTGAGATGCGGATGGCCTGGATGAATGAATACCGTATATCGTCTAAAAAAAACTGGACATCAGACACAGTAATTTGAAATTAACAGAAACCAAAGGATTTTTGGTATTGCCAATGGGAAAACCAATCATCAACTGTACTATAAACAAAAGTAAAACTAAAAGTATATATGAAAATTCAATTAAACCAAAAACATGATAGAAACAACTCTGTGATTTCCCATTCATACATTATTTGTATATATGAAATGAATATATAAAACATCTATCTATTATATACGTATGTATAGGTAAGTGTATAAATATTTATATATTCCATAAATATACACTGTTTGAACGAAGTAAGGTATATTATATACAAATATTCATCATGAATCCTATGTATGTATATATATATGCATATCTTAAATAAACAAGATAATATTAATTAATCATCATCTAATGTCAATTTTGTCATCTCATTTTGTATTTTATTTCGAAACGATGTATGGATATATGCGGACATATATCCATCCATATATAGATATCACAACAATATATAATTATAATAATAAATAAAACTTTTTGCTTTTGTTTTGTAAACAAGTGCATACATATATAATTATTATATCTTTTTATAACGATATATCCATCCATATATATATATATATATAGTTTAGGGGTGAGATATATATTATCATATTATATACTCTGTTGACTATATATACATTTGTTTTATCTTAACGAAACGATATAATTTCAAAAGAAATAATAATTGTTAATTTATTTGGAAGCAAATAAGTGTATAATAAATAAACGTATATAGAGACAAATAAATGTATATATATATATATAGATACAAGATAGAAATGTTTATCATCATTAATATGTGAATAATTGAGTTGTAAATTGAAAATAAAATAAATGATTCTGTACCAAAAAAAAAAAAAAAATTACCTGTTTGTATTTAATTTTCTATATATTCTATATTTCTATATATATATATAATTAAAATTTATAAGTATATCTATATATATACAAAATTGCAAGATAAATACAGATATTTCATTCATTTCATATAGTATTTATACTTTATTTAAAACAAATTTAAAATATAAATATAAAAGACATTTAATTTATTTTATAAAAATATATATAAAAAAGCATTTAAAAAGTTATATTTAAAAAGATTTTATTTTTTTTTAGTAATTTTAATTATTTTTATTTATTGAATTTTTAAAGGAAAAATATAGGAAGAGGACATACTTTTAGTATATAAATAATATTAATATATAATATGATATAGATATTTTTTTTAGGAAATGGCATTTTTTTGGTTGGAAAATTCTAGCAGGATGTTTAAAAGTTAAAATAATAAGGTTATATATAAATAAAATATTGTGAATTTATAATAAGATAAATTTAATCAAAATATAATAATATAAAGAACATTTTTTAAAGTATATTGATGTTAAATTCGATTGTTTTAATCAAAACCAAGAAAAGAACGCTTCGAGGAAATCATCTGAAAGTGTAAGTTTACGTGAGATCAGTTGCTAAAGAAAGGATAAGATTTTATGACCAATAAATTCCTCAAAAAAGTAAACAAAAAGATTTACCAATTTAACATATATAGAAATGTAATCCCAAAAACACCATTTGTTTTGTCTGAAAGCGACAAAACTTTTTCCCCTTTACCTTTAAAAAAATACATTTTTGGTCATTAAACCAAAAATTAAAATTCCTAAAATGCAACTCCAAAACCACTATATATCCGTTTTTCAAGTGTATAGAACCTTAAAAAATCCTTAAAAAAAGAAGCTTTATACGAAAAGGTGCTTTTACCGAATAATATTTTAAAAGTAATGAAAATTCTGTTAATAACAATTTTTTTGCCAATTCTATAAAGTCAATATATTATTCGAAGAATAAACCTATATTGAAAATTAATGTTTATTTTAAACTTTATAAAGATTTATCGTTCTTACTATTATTATTATTATTATTACTTTCATATAAAGTTTTGTGAAATTTTATGAACAAACCTTCCTCCTTATAATATATAACTATTTACTATACATATATACATATATACTAATATTTATTTAGATATCAATGATGTGGTATCAGTTTCTAAATGTTATATACCATTGATATATTACTTTTCTATATGCATAATAAAATAACATATAAATATATTAAAAGAATGAAGTACACAAAATGATAATAATAATAATAATATTAAATCAGAGAATATAAATGTCTCACAGTGGGATATCAAAAATTTACATACCGAATGTGATATATTATATGTATATTTTATGAAGAACTTGAAAGCTCGCAGAAATAACACATTTTATATACCTCGCTCGCATATAGTTATGTATATATATATATATATATATATATATATAGAAAAAAAAATATATGAATGAAAACCAAAAACACACACAGAAGAAATGGAAATATTTCAATAATGATATTTTCATGTGGATTTTGGAATAAATTTTTCAAAAAAAAAAATATTCAAATAACTTTTCTTTTTATATACAATTATATATGCGGTGATATGAAAGGATATAAGCGCAAAAAAAGAAAGGATTTCTTTTAACAATTTGATTTCATAATATAATATGTATATTTCTTTATTTTTTTTTTTTTTTATTATACTTCATTTACATTTTACGACACCCAACTACTTTCTTTTATATAGTATATATAATATAATATAATATAACATAAATATAATATTATTTTATTTTATGTTTTGTAAGAAAGATTATGCTGATTATGAATATGTCATAATCAATGTTGTATTGCATTTTGTTTATTTCAATGTTTTTTTTTTTACTCATTTTTTTGGGTATTCATATATATAAAGAAAATGTATACGCATAGAATTTTGTATATAATCACAAAAGATATTAGATAACCGCGGTCATAATTTGATTATATTTATATATGGTTTAGTTAATATATATATATAATAGATTAATCTTAATCTTATAGATTTTTGGATAATGTGATCTTTAGATAATGTAATTTTTATTAATATATAAGTCTTATATATTCTTTTATGTATATAACAATGGCATGCATGTATATTGTATATATTTAAATGATAACCCAGAATATTTATAATCTGTTGAACGTTTCTATATATAAAGGAAATCATTTGAATGTCCACAGTTATTTATTTTTCAATTAACATATTTAAAGAAAATTTAGTCGTTCGAATAGCATAATGTTTTTAATATTACCACAAATGATTAAATTAGCCGTTTGCGTTAGATTTGCGCGGATTTATGAATCATCTGTGACGTGAAAGATATATCTAAAACCAGGGCCGCCACTACATACAAGATATTGGTGCGAATGAACCAGGCGCCGTTGTCAAAGGGCACTGAAAACGATTATATATTTTAAATAATATAAAATTTCTGTTCTAAAGAAAATTATTGAAACAAAACTTACACAGAAGACAGATAGATTAAACTAAGCTTTCTAGATATTTCCAAAATTACCATACATCAAATTGGGTTTTTGTGGGACTTTTAGAGAAATGGCATGACCTCTGGTAAGCCCAATTACAATCCATTTACCAAATAACTTTGATCCTTTTCAGTGATATATTTTAAATAACAAAATGAACAACAAGTCAGCTAATGTGGTAAATATTTCATTCAAATGCAGTCACAAATACACGAACAAATGAGAATTTAATCGTCTTAAAACCATTTATGCATTTATCGATCATGTTTCCGGGTGCTATATTTTATTATTTGAGCCAGGCGCCTACATGGGCTAAAACGGGCCTGTCTAAAACATGGATGTATAGTTTCTAAGTACTAATATTTTAGTAGAATTAAGATTTCTATATAAATAGAAGACATTATTAAGTACATTATAGTTTTGTTCAAGTAATTCAAATAAATTTCCGTCGTATTGAATATTAAGTGGTAATGTTCAACTTTTTCGATTGCTATCAATAAAACATGGTACTTCTCAGCCCGATTTTGAGGAATGATTTTAAAGTAGACTATAACGTTTATCGATAAATGAAGCTGTCCAAAAAGGATTGATATCACCGACAAAATATTGTCCCATTGGAAAACATGAAGAAGTTTAAAGTTTGGATACGTTTTTTAAAAAAAGATTCTGCCTTTATTTTTTATAAAACAGAGTTGAATTGCATTTTTAAAAGTGCGGATACTCAAACGAAAAAGAAAAGTTTCATTCAAAACTTATTTTCATTTTTATTGATTTAATACACAAAAAATGGAAGTATTTACCATTTGGTTAGTGAGTGGAAAAATGAATTTTTCTAAATTTCAAAGAGATGATCGGTCGCAGAGGGATTACGATGACTATTTCAAGGTGGAAATTAAACTTATATAGAAACATTAAGCATCCTAATACAAATAATTCGCTAAATTCTCATAAATACACAAACATTTATATTAAAAGTAAAAGTATCGAATCACACAGTGTGTGCGGTATTGTTGAAGTAAACGATTTCAATCAAAATCACGTCTCCATATAATTATTTTGTTATAACTTTAACTATATATATATATATTGTGTGTAAATAAAATACATGATTCGGTATATCAATACCCATAGTGTGTATTATATCCAGTTATATATGTTCTATTATATATAAACAGAAACACACAGGAGATATATCATATATATATATACATATAAAGAGTAAACTTAAATTCTGTAAAACGTAAATATATCATATCATATATGGTATATAGGATCAAATGGTAAATAAATGGTTTAATTTTAACAAAGTGTATTTGATGACAAATAATTTATATATATATATATAATACCATAATACTAAATTCGTATAGGTTTGTATAATATATACAATATATTTGGGGAATTTGAAATTGTATAAATGATACTTTACAAAATTGAATTTGTTCTATATATATATATGTATATAGAAAATATTGTATTGTATAAAGTATATATTATATGCATAAATCAACAACATGAACTAAAATTAAAATTGTATTTCATATTTTGAATATATATACAAATCCATATAAATACATCCATATACATATCTATATATAGAGTTTGTTATATCTGCGATGGTATTTATAAATCGTTATACATCATATATAGAAGAATCGTATTTATAATAATATACACATTTTATCTATATAGAATTAGAATAGGTATATAGGTATATATATAGATAGATATTATGTTTATGAAATTTATCATGGATATAATTTAATATATATAGAGCAAATTAAATTTACGATGTGTTTTAAAATTATATTGCCTATTAGTTTTATATCTGCTGTATATATGTAATAATAAATAGCTTATATATTTGTATATTAGAATGGAATTTTTATGAAATTATTTTGAATATATATACGAAAGGATGTATAAATTTTACATTGTATATGTATATTGCATCGAATCGAATTAATAACTATCTATATATAGATATATATATATATATATAGGTTTATTGACAAAGTTATAGTTTGTATAATCAATTGTTGTACAATTGTTAAAGTGAAATTGCGATGATGACATTTTTTTCTATAAGTATATATGGTATACGGAACATAATTTGATTTTATTTGATTATAAGATTTGTTGACTAAAAGGAATTTTAGGTATAATTTTCATTATTCGAAATCAAATTACAGTTGATTAACAATAAATCTCGTTTGAATATTATCAAAATTTATCGATATTTTCGCTAATATTTTGAATACGGATAATGATTTAATTAAGTATTTTTTGCTTTACGGAAAATAATGTACACACAAATATTTGATAATATATTAAAAATTACCATGGTGATTTCTCATCAAACGTATTGATAATAGCAAAAAATAATTATTATCATTAACTATAAAAATATCTGTCATTCATTACCCCTGCGAATCAATCAGAAAATGCTGAAACTAATATGCGATAAAAGACTCAGATACAAAAGACATTTTCTATATGAAATTACAATTGAAATTTCACGTTTTCTTATATATAGAAATAATATAAATATCACCTAAACATTTTCAAGTATTCTGTAAGCTACTTATACATCTTACATCTTACGATATTTAAATAGATATGCTTTGTTACACATAAACTGTGCTTATTAAATTATCTATATAGATATATATAAATACATGTAATGTAATAATACAATTATATATATTAAATATACATTTATAATTTGATAATAAAGCGAATCCTTAATTATTATTTATTTTTAAAGCTATATATATTATTTAATTAATTATCATAATTTACATTATATATATATATATATATATATATATAAGTATACAATAAAAAATGAAGATAAAATAAAATGACAATATATATATAATCAAATTTACCAGTTTTCTATACATATGTATATATATAGAGTCATATATATGATTATTAACAACATTTTATTATGTGAAAATGTATATACAAATTGCAATATACATATATACATTGAAACATCTCAAAAGGGAGCAAAAAATTACATTACATTACATGTATGTGATATACCCAACATGTATAAAGCAAAAAAAAATAAAAAAAAAAAGATATATTACCCATAAATGGATTGTCATTTATCATATAGAAATATTATTTACAGTATTGTATATATTTATATACAAAAGTTAAACGATTTCAATTAAAAACAGACGCATATGTCAACAATTAAGTTCATTATTTTGAAGGCGTTTCAATTAAAATGATGATATGTTATTTATATGTTATGTTGTATATAAAGTATACAATAATAGACTCATATAATGTACATCTATATATTATAAAAAAAAGTATTTAAACTTAAATATGTAACATTTTATATTATAATATAGCGAGTTCAAACAAAATTAAACAACGCAATAAAAACTTCAAAGTAATATTTGAAATTAAAAATGACAAATTTCTTTTTTAATTTATAGATACATTATTAAACTTCTAAAAATTATCCATCCATATAATTATATAGGATTTTAAATTCACATATTAGCGACAAATAATTCGAAATGTAAATAGTTAAATAAAATGTGGATAAAGAAATGTCATACGTTATTATATGGGTTCATTTATAGTATATGATCTTATATAAAATAATATTCGGGGCAAGTATCTGGCAAACTTTTTATATGGAATTTTTAATTGTAAGTTCTGGATAATTTTCTAATCTGTATAGTCTGATAAAAGAAATTCGCAGTAATTTTCTAACAGGGAAAATCTTCTGTATATGTGATTTCCAGAATAAAAATTCTTTATATAATTTTCCAATATAGGAAAGTTTTCTGTATATGATTTCTAGAATATAAGACATTTTTCTGTGTAATTTTCAAATAGAAAATTCTTTGTATAATTTTGAAATAGGAAATTCTCTGAATAATATTCTCATAGGAAATTATCTGTATAAGCTTCTGATAAGAAATTCTATATAGTTTTCTCTAGGAAATTCTGTACAAGGACAAGTTTCCAACAATTCTATATATAATTTTGAAAACGAAAATCGTTTTAGATTTCTAAATAATGAATTCTATGTATATAATCTTTTAAAAAATTCAAAACCATAATTGATTATACAAAAAATATAGAATCAAAAAGAAAAAAATTTCATTTTCCATAATAAAACAAAAAAAAACACTTTTAAAAGCAATTTTTCAAATAAAAACAGTCAAATTTCATAAAATTTATAATAACCAATTTTTATATATATATATGTAAAAAAATCATGTCATATAAATTAAAAAACGGGAAAGGGTTTAACTGATAAATCGATTTAAGTTACATTAAAAAGGTACACACATCATATTTAAATGTTATATATTGCGTATATATACAAGACTTAACTTACCTACACAGTACACATCAACATAACAATAATATTGTCATGATTAATTAAAAAATAAGTAAAAAAAAAAGTGTTGCCAACTTAAGAAATATATAAAATTTATAATTAAATTTTTAAGTGTTTAAAAATGTAAATTCATTATCAACAAAAAAAAAACGAAAGAAAGAAAAAAAAAAGTTTTATAATTATTACTTGAATTTTTCACCCCAAATATATTTTTCTTATATATGTTAGATAGATCGTCTTCTCATATATCAAGGGGAAAACGACACAATAACCAAAAAACAAAAAAAAACATTCATATTTTTAATTAATCAAAACATTTATTAAAAATGATGTCCTACTGATGATGTGAAATTTTATAATATTTTAATTTTTTTTTATCAAATTATATAAAATTTATCAAATTAATATACATTTCATATAGAAAATTTCTCGTCCTCATTGGAAAATTATATTCATCATATATAAAAGCGCGTATATAATGTTATTATATATATAGGTAAACGATAAGGTTAATGAAAAGTTCATTAAATGTGCGTTATATATCGTTAAATACATATATATATATATATATATATATATATATATATATTGTGTAATTATTATTTTTTGACAACCATATCTATTCTTTGTATATATACAAAAAATATATACTATATATACATATTTATATACCTACCTATATTATATATATTTGAAAATTAACATCATTATTTTATCGTACACCGCACATGAAAAACCATAACAATTTATTATATACGTTAAATATATATCCACAAAAGCTAATGAATTTTTATACACCAAATATTTTGGATGGATGGAGGTTTATAATATAATAAATATATATGAAAAATAAAATAATCTTTATAACATTAATATAAAAATAAACTGTCTCATACACTCTTATAAACATTTTATATACAATAATATACATATATATACATTAATATTAAATTAATTGATTGACTTAATTAAAGTTTTATATATTAATTTATGCGAATGGTTTTGCTTCTATATATTTATATTTATATAATAATCAATTTAATATATATATATATATACATAAATATATACCTACGCGTTTATATATATTTAAAGCATTTATTAAATTTAGATCTTTAATCATTTTTAAAGTTTTTACATTTTATACTATGACAATTTATAAAAAAAAAATGTATCCTATTTTTTTCTTTGTATAATATTCCTATATATATAAATAGTTATATATTGACAACAGAATTCACCATATAATAATATAAATACCCCTTATACAATTTTATATATAACATAAATATATATATGATAAAATTATATCATTTTATGACCATTAGCAGCTTCAATAAGCTCATAAAAAAAGAAATACGATATAGATTCTGAGATGAAGTGATAAAAAAAATAAAAGAAACATATTATATAGACACACACAAAAAAAAATATGTATTGTAAACATTTAACTATATAACATATTTCGCTTATACCATCCATAATATTATGTATTATTACAATGTTAAACCGAGTTAAACATATACATTATGCATATATATATGGAAAAATTTATTTATATATATATATAAACGCGTTAAATAGAAAATCCATTATTAATAATCTTTTAAGATAAAGATATGAATGAACCATATATATATATTTTTTCAATATATCTCTAAAGCAAATTCCCATTTTTTTTTCTCTTTATTATGATTATTATCATTATTATTATTATTATTATTATTGTTTTTACAATATGCTTTGACCGTTTTTATTATATATACATATATAACATTTATCTAACAGTTGGATTCTATGCGGTAATTATATGATTTAATTTTTTTTTTGTCTTTAGATCATTAGACAACTATTATTATTATTATTTTATATATTTTTTTATATATATTGTGTGAGACTATTAATTCTAAATCGTATATATGGTAGATGCGAGATTGTAAATATAATAAAAATTATGTTGCATTGGTTTTTTATTGTTATTTGTTTTTATTGTTATGTGTTTGATTTTGTATGTTAGATGCTCTTTTAGTATATAGCTTATTAATATCACCGATGCGTTGTCAATTATATCACTCATCTGTATATTAAGTTATCCCTTTATTGCGTTCACAAAATTACAGTATAATTTTTCTATTTTTCAATGTCATTAAAATAGTAATTAAGAAAATAGTAAAAAAAAAAGCAATTTTCGGTGGTTTTTTAATGTTATTTTATCTGATTTTTATCTGAAATTAGCTAGTTTATGAAAAAAAAACCTTTACAGATTAAACAACCTGTAGTTATACTTTGTGGAAAATCTGCTATATCTTTAGAACAAATTGGGCGATTTTCAAATTTTCATCTATGAAATATCAGAAATTGATTGAATTTTCTTAATCATGTAAAGAAAATAAGAATTGGAAGAATCAAAATGACAGTGATTCGAAAAATGCAATTTTCGGAAAACTGAATTTTCCCGAAAATTTAGTTGATTGAATGTGTGAATTTTTGTCCATAAACTAGCTCTAATATTGTGAATTGTTTTCACCGCTCTTCTCTATATTTTATATTTTTGCTGTTACAAATAAAACAGTGTATATGATGGTAAAACGAAACGAAATTTAACTATATGAATTCATATTTGTAATACTGATTGATCATAAAAATAAACTCTTCTATGCGACATAAATGAATATTTATTCATTTCACTGGGGGTATCATCAATATTTATATCCATTAACAAAATACGATATACAATAATATTTCTTTTATTCAAATTCAAATTTCAAATAACAAAATTTCTAACAATATTCTATATATTGTATGTATAACACGACACACAACATACATAAACAAATTATTGTTTTTTATTATCATAACTCTATATCTATAAATATTTATATATATCATCGACGTTTCACATGATCGATTTTAAAAATATGTTATTTATTGTTATATGATATACACGATATTCAGATGAACAAATAATAATAATAAATAAATATAATAATATTTTACCTTTTATTATATAATATATGTATGGTGTATTATAGAATAGAATAGAATTTAATGAATGAGAACTCTAAGAAAAATGTTTCTATTCATTTAGTTTTTATTCGTCTCCGATAAATTTTATTAATTTTAATTTTTTTTTAATTTTATTAATTTTAATTTCAAAAATAATTGGAAGTATAGAATATCTATATACAAATAATTACATTCAATATATGAATCAAAAAATAATTAATTTTACAAATGAAAAAAAAAAACAAACTTTAAATTTACAAAAATAATTAAAGATGAAATTTATTTTAAATTAAAGTTATATTATATGTATATATACGAACAAATATGTTCCATTTGATCAACAAATATAAACAAAAACAGCAACAACAACGTCTTAAAAAACAGCAAGGACTGACATTTATTTATTTATTTATTGTTAATAATGGAATGAAACATCCTATTGAATTATTCAATTTTCATTTTATTTTTTATACTTGATATATAGGATAGGCGATACCATATACCATTGCTGCTACAAAGACGAACGATACTTTTTTTATGTAACCTAAAATTTTTTTTTTATTTTGATACAACGAATGTTATTTAATAACATATCTACAGAAAATAAAAGACAGAAAAAATTACTTGTATCACATTATTATATAGATGTTAAAATGTGTTCACATAGAGGCTAATACAACATAATATATATATATATATATATATACATTGAATGAACATTGGTCATCAATGAATGATATTTATATATATAAAATTATATTGACATTCGTTCATATTGAATGAACATCGAATATATAAAAATTTATATTTATATCAATATACAACTGATACGACATAGAAATATCTATACTATACGTGTATAAAAAAGTTAGACGAATATTTTGCTGTTTTAGAAATGTTTATTCTATATATACAAACATTATATAAAAACATTATATACATATATACATATATATATATATAATACTGTGACTGCTCAATGAAATGTATTCTTAAGTAAAATTTTATAGAAAACTTAATAATGCGGATACCGGAAATTTTATTGTTACATCAATAAAAAAAAAAAAAAAAGCGAAACATATTATATTTATTTTTTTTTATGTATAAAACACACAATTGTGTGATAAAATTTATATTAATATCATCATATATATACAAACAACAAAATAATGTTTACACAATAATCTATAGACATGTGCATCGAAGCACACCCACCGCACATATACAACGTATTGTATAATATAACACAATATAAGAGTACTTATATGCCCCCGTTGTAGGTTCAATATGTGTTTATTAGGATTATTTCAATGCCGGCATAAAAGAGAAAAGGGTGAAAACTTTGCACTAAAAAAAAAATATTTCTTCTATATATACAAGTATTTTACCTATATATCGTTATATTATACAACGATATATTATATTGTACTATATATACATTGAATAGAATACCTCTTTTATATAGCGGTATATATAGAATAAAGAAAATTGAAATCAAAAGTTCATTTTATTCGATTCACAAACAAACAATATATAGCATTTATTGCAAAAAAAAAAAAATAATGTATATATAAAAGAATAAACAGAATATACTTTTTTTTATAAGGATTCATTGTAATTTATATTTTCTTTCTTTATACCTATATGCAAATTGAATACTATATTTATATAACGTACATCTTTACGAATTTTATTGAATTCTTAAAGAAAACAAAATATCTCTATTTTATACCCAAAAATAAATAATGAAATTTAATTCTACCAAAAATAAACAGTCTCTTATTTGGTCACTTAAGTATAAAATGAAAAATATACCTTTTACTGCAATAATATTATAAATTTGTAGGTTCTTATATAATTTTCTTGAAAAATAATTTATGATTTATCACATCATCAACGCAATCATTTGCAGTTTTAGCAATAGAGACAAAAAATAAGTTCGTTATATAAATTTTATTTTGTATACTCCGCATCGAACACAATCAGAAGTGTTAAATTTAATATCGTTATAACGTTGACTATATATACTTGAAAAGCTATACTCTATATATACTTATTCGTATATACTATACTAAAGGTGATAATTTATTTTTTTTTGCATTGTACTTGACCTCTATATATAGCAATGTCTTTATATAGATATATTTATTTTGATATTCATTTACAATATAGAAAATATAGTGGGTATCACATTGCTTATGGATATCACATATACAAATATTGCGCGACGTTTTTATATACTTGTTTTTAAGAATATTATATTACCGTATCCTATATATATATATATATACATCTTATAATGTGTTAATGATATATACTATTTATACGTGAATATATAAAACAAAAAAAATACATTAAGGTTAGAGGTCTCTATTGTGTATAATATATAAAATATACGCACCTGAACTGAAATATAGAAACAAACAAATAAAATCTTATATATGTATATAGTTAATTATATATATAGGTACAATTAAAAATGTCACAGAATTGCAAGGCAAAAAAAAAAAACATCAAGAAAGTGTGTGATATGATATTTTAATTGTTTTATTTTTTTGTTTTGTTTTTCTTATTGTTATATGTCTGCTGCGTAGACTTTTTATTCTTTATTCTATTTTTAAATCCTTTTTGAAATTGTATTTGTACATCGTTATTATAATGCGGAGGTAATTTAATTTAATGGTTCGATGAATTCGTATAAGAGGAAATACACCCATTTTTAATTTCGAATAGGTATATTATAATAACAAATCAATTATCACGATTTTTTTTCTGTCTGTATATTAATTTTTATAGATTCAAAATTTATTGTCAAAGTTATAATGTATTTTGTTTTAGAACAAGAAAATAATTGTAATATTGTTTTTCAGTTTAATTATTTTTTCTCTGATCTCTGATAGAATTCAAAACATCCTAAATTCAGAATCGCTTGAATGTAATCATTTAAAAATGCCTCACAGAGATTCATCACCTAATTTAATGATTTCGTGACGGCCTCACGACAATAGAATTTCGAGGTTTTACGTTTTAATCAAATGGGTTTTATGAAATGAATTGAGAACAATTGATAAACAATAAAAAAATTGATATATAGAATCATTTATATATCTATAAATCGGAATTTTTGATGATATTACGCAAATCGGTTGGTATTATTTTGTTTCTCTATGCCTGAAACTATATTTAAAATAATATAACAACGCGAGTTTTGAAAAACTTTTGAAAAGGACAAATGCATTAACTAGAACTTAATTTGATTAAACATCTGATAAAAAAGAAGACTTCCAATTGCCTATTCATATATTATTGGAGTTTTCATAAAGCTTTATTTATTTGATATGATACTATATAATCAATACAATTATTCACAAAAATTTGCAAAAACCCCTATCGGATTATTTGGTTTTTGAGTTGTGAATATAATCATTATTTATTTATTTATTTATTAGTGATTTGTTCAGACAGACAGATGTTTATCTGTACCGAAATATATCCATAAAACAATTTATTTTACTAATTCTTTTAATTTTATATATTTCAAATCGTATATATACATATTTTTATATATAGAGTTAGTATACATATGTGAAAAATGTTATTTAAATGAAAATTAAATTAAACATCGATAAAAAAAAAACATTTTTTTTTTATTGTAAATGTTTAAACATTATAGAAAAGGAATGTAATATATGTATATAAATTATATATTGTTGAAGTGATTTTGTTTAAGTGTTATATATACATATATATAGAATGCACATACTATATTGGATAAAATTAAAATTCCATTGCAATTTCTTATACGTATATACTATAGGATATTTTGTTGGTATTTAAGGAAAAATTCTTTTCAACATAATACAAAAAAAAAAAATAAAACATTTTAATTAAAATTTGCAAGATAAATAAAAACCATGTTAGTAAAATATATATAATATATGTTATATATATATTGTGTACTTTAAATCGTCAATTTATTTATATATATTCTTGGCGTTATTTGATATTGTTGGTATATATAAATATATTGCGTATGGTAGATATTAGAAATTATATATTATAATAAGTATATATATTTACAAATGAATCTCACTGTACCAATTTTATATATATGTATATAAAAACCATTATACAATATAAGATAGTATTTATATATATATATATAAATTAATGTAGGTATAAGAAGAACGCTTATATATATAATTTGAAATATAATTAATTAAAAAGCTGTAGAATTACTTCTTTTAAGTGTTTTTAAGTATACAGGATATCTTATTTTTTTCTCTCTTATGGTTTTTAAATGGAATGTATTGCTGCGAGGTGGTTGATATCTTATATACTGCAGATTGTAAATTTAAGACATACATATATATAGAAACAGTTTTTCGTTGAAAGATCCCGAAATGCTATATCCTCCCATGAGTGGATTAATTGAATTTTTTTAGAGAAAAGACTTTATAATATAATTACTGTAATTTTTTTGATAAAATATTTAACTGTTATTGATTGATATAAGTCATTGAATCTCAAACAAACATATATCTAAAACGTATATGAACAGTTTGTAATTGATAAATATTAAATAAAATCTTTTCCAAAAAGTAATAAAAAAGTCTATCAAATACAAAATATTGTTAAATTATATACAAAAACAAATAGTTAATGTAGATTTAAAACTCACCAAATTATTTTTAAAGATTACAAAATGATTAATTGTGAATTTAAAAGGATTTCCTTTTTTATTTTAAAAGGATTGTGTATTTAAAAGGAAAAATCATTAAACAATAAATTGATTGTGCATTTTGAACGAATCTAACACATTTGGCCAAAGCGAATTGATAAAAATACCATTAACTATTTCCTGATAAGCTCTATTGGAATAAAAGGCATAGAAAATCCTACGGATTTTAATCGTTATATAACTTTTGTAAAATGGTAAATTAAATTATATATATTTTTATAAAATTGAATATAATCGGAAATAAATCTAATTGGAAATAATAATTCTAAATAATTCTAAATAATAATAATAAATAATTCTAATTTCATAAAAAATTGGTATGCAAAATTATAACGGTTGGGGCGGAAATATCTATAAATCGGAAAGGATGCCAAGCCTTCCATAGCTTTTCATAATGAAATATGCTCATTTACGTTTTGGCCAATCTGTATATAAATATATTTTCATTACATATGTATACATATATATAGACTTTTCATATAATATTTTTTATATTTTCATTGTTATTTTTTTTTATAAGTATTAGTATATGACTCTCTATATTTTATATTGACCCGATTTCCAGATAACTTATAAATATTTCTCATTTATTTTGTGTTATTTTAGCGTTTATAACACTTAAAACATATATATATATATATATAGTAAAAGTTTGTATATATACTTAAGTATTAAATATATATAAATGTAGATATATACAAAATTTATAAGGATATATATATATATATGACAATTAAATAATAAATATTTACATAAACTCTTTAATGTCCCCTTATGCTATTTCTACATGGACATATATTATTGTAAATAATATGTACTATATATATATATTCATACATCTATAATATGAAAGCTTTTAATTGTACATTATAATTAATAGATATGGATTATAAATTTCACTTAACATTATGTTTATAGATGTATATATACAAATATACATTTATTTTATACACATATACGTATATATGAATGCTTATATTTACACTACAGTGTGCTATTATAAGGATAATATGGTGTATGTATAACACCATAAAGCTACCAGTAATATTATTATATATTTTGTATTATATATGTATGAACGCATATACATATATATAGACAAAACATGTTTTGGATATATATAAATATATTTGCAATATAACAGAGCTAAAGAATTCTTCTTCAATATCAATAGAGGTATATCCATTTCATCCATATACATATTATTGAAATGGTTAAATGGATTAGTTCAAATTTTAACAACATATTATTGTTATATGGTATTAAAAATTAAATATATATGGTTGATTGAAACAAAACAGAACTAATGAAATATTATAAGGTTCATTGAAATGGATTTACGAATAAAACCGAACATATAAAGAATAACAAATGTACCGGAAAAATATTGAATTTGATTCAATATTTATAATGATTTTTAAAATTCTAATCCTCCTTGCTGGTCAATTCAGATTAAATAAAAAGGAAGATAAAGGAAACTTTGATTCAAACAAAATATACTTTGATATGAAATGAAGGACATTTATTATTTTATTTTTTATAGAAGACGAAGGACATTTTTTTATATCAAAAATACGTTTCCAATGAAATCTCAATGATTAAAATTTCTTTCAAGAGTTATCTAACCAAAAGGTGAATTTAAACAGAATTTACCAACTAATACCGATGATTCAGCATCAGATAGATAATAATATATGTGTATTAGCTAGATATTTATTGTAAGTGCTTTGAATTTTCTTATTAAATATACGGGGATATACTCGACTATATAAATTTATATTTTTCGTACATTAACTATATATAAGTACATAAAGTAAATATAGTAAATATTTTACCATTTATAACATCCATCTAATAAATGATATAGTTTTTATTTATATATTTACAAAATGAAAATAAAAAAAAAACATTTTCATCATTTTATATTCATCTATATTTATAGTAAAATTCTAAATGTATATATAAATAAAAAAAAAACAAACAAATGCTCCACCATATAATAACATATTTATATACTTTGTGTGTTTCAAAGGACTAATAAATAAATTCGACGCGATATAACGAAAATAGTGTATATAGACTACTATATGTATATATTATATATAAGTAATAAATTTTAGGTAATCAAAAATAAATGAGACAGTATATTTTTTACCACCAACACCGCACTTTTATACCCACCAAAACCAAACATATGTAATTTATTTCCTTTTTCTATTTATATACATACATACATCCAAGTTTGTGTAAATTCGGTATTATAAATATATAATGTATATATATAGTAATTTGTTTGTTCATATAGTCCGCATATGTATATATAGAGAATGTATAATAAAAAAAAATGACTAATATAATGTGAATTTACGGTAAGCCTATAGATGTACAGGTATTATATAGAATTCTAAGTATATAAGAACTATTTTGCAAATTTCTGTATATCTGTATATTTTCAACAGAAGAAACCTTAAGTTATTGAATTCTTATATAGACAGCATAAAAATATCTGTTAATATCAGGTAATTTCAGATTAGAATTTCATTAAAAATTACTGTTTTGTGTAGTTCAATATTTATCATGTCCTTTGAATAGAAAGTTATACGGTGGAGATCATATAGACCTATGGTACGATGTCATATAGGCAAATGGATCAGAGATGAATAATCATCACACATATATAATATAAATTTCTATAAATAATAGACCTTCAAATCTTTAACATATTGCGTATAATGATAAATATTGTTAATTCATCATGGAATGTATATATTAATATAGATGCGAATAAAAATATTTTATGAGGATAACTCTATATATAATATGAGAAACCCTTTCAAAAAGTGTATAGAAAAAAACCAGACATCTTACATATGCTAATATATATAACGATTTACATTTATCTATTTTTAAAAATCATATTAAATATCTATTCTATATATATATATATATATATATATATATATATATAAACTGAATGTACCTTTATTATATATATAGTATATATTGTTATATACAGTTTATATATTCGCATATGTATTTTATAAAATGTATTTGGTCCTTTTGGCCTTTGATATACAAATATCTATATATAAATTTCCTTTTATATTTTCTTATATGGTTTTATAAAGTTTTTTTTTTTTTTTCAATAGTCTGAAGAATATATAAATTTTTGCATTTAATGTTAATTTATCAATATAGATATAGTTATTTTTTTACACACGTTTATCAATCAGGAAATATATATAGAGATTGATTGATATTGAAATTGATATTGATATTGAATATTGATATTATATTGATATAGAGTGATACATCACCACAATCAATATGCGTGTTTTTAGATGTAAAAAAAGAAAAAAAAGATTATTTATTTTTATATATAAAGAGATTGAAATGAAATGAAAACTATAAAACAAAATTCTTTTATATGAATTGAAGATATAAAAAATTACATCAAAGGTTATATTTTTTTTTCTTCTTAATCTAGATTTATTAATTTACATGATGCCGAATTGTGTAAAACTTTTATATCAATAATAAACTTATTATAAAGATGAAATTTCTTGTGTATTTATTACTCGTATATATTTATATAATAAAAATGTATATAGGAGGAATATATATTTGAAATAAGTTATTGGGAAACTTTGAAAATTATATTTACAGAAATTGTAAATGTATATATTTCATAAAGTATAGGTTGATTGATTGGCGATGGGAAATTGTTAACCAGATTTCCAAGAGGATAGGATATTCTGAATAGGCTGATTCATATTGGCTGATTTACATAACAAAATTTGGTCGTGCGACGATTACATTTTCTGGAAAATCGGCTTTTCTATTTTTTGTATGGTTTTATCTAAAAATTTTCATTTTTCTTCGCATATTCAATCAATTCTTAAACTTTCACGGAAGAAAATTTGAAAATCACCCCTTCATAGGTTCAAAAGATATAGTTGATACATTCCATTGGAGTTCAATGAAAATTTAAAGAAATTTGCGGAAAAATGTATTTGAAGAAAACTTTTTTTAGAACTATCAATTTGCTTTTGGGCATGTGGGTTTCTTTCGAAATTTTAGCTTACAAGGTAATTAAAATTTGAGGATAAGTTATTAAGGGATGTTGTTTTATGTCTGGATTGAAAAACATTTTTTTTACGATGTTGTCTTAAATATGATAATATTTTGAATAAACAAAACTGAAGAAATTACTATATGAGGCGATATCATTATCATTAAAATTAATCACCAAAAACGATTTTTTTTTGTTAAACGACATTGTTAAGAAAACTTACTAAATAGTTACTTACTAAATACTTACTAATAAAATCTAAAGAATAGATATAACAAAAAAATATTTATTATAAAAGAATATCTTTAATGAATTCAGGTCATTTAAAATTTTACTTAAGACATCTTTGTTTTATATATTTTTGAACCATATCCGAAGCTTCCAATTACTTAATATTATATAAATAATATCATAATATATAGAAAATTCGATCGAAATATATATATATTTTTATTATATTTATTCTTTTAAATTTATTATAAATATATAATATATGCATGTGCTTATGATATATATATTTATTTAAAAAGAATATATTTTATATATATTAGGTGTAGGAATTAATAATGCGGATTTTTTGGCTTGAAAATGGCATTCATTTGTATAACAAAATGTAAACGTTTCCCAATGGTTGTTGGGTGGGCATTCTTTGTCGGCCAAGTCAAAATCACCATTTCGAAAGCGTACAAACCCATCGTTCACAAGTTGCTTGGGCTGGAGCATGTCCACCATAAGCTTCAACCAACAAACGATAACTTTCAGCAGCGGTTTTCTTCAAATTAAAGAAAGTTATTAGGCTTCCCCCGAAAACAACTTTTTCAGGCATGGGTTTCGACATATTCGAAGCAAAAAAAAAGCTTTGTTGTTTACACTTCAATGAAATGACGTATACTGAAATTTATAGCCTAATGACAGATAAAAAAAAAGAAAATGGCCGCGATGTGTTGCGATACACTCAACGCTAGTTGCGTCATCTGTTATCTAAATCCGCATTATTAATTCCTACACCTAATATTAAGGGTATATTAGTAAAAAAAACATATACTATACATATCTATTTTACAATTTTCATATATATACATAAATATATAAAACTTTTCCAATGAAAACTTATATATAGTACATAAAATATAAGCATACACAATTATTTTAAAATATCTAACATATCAGCTTCAGTCATAAAATATTCTTGTAATGCATCAGAGAGTGTATATACATATATAACATATAATAAAAAGAAAAAAAATATTGGATATATGCACGTTTGGTATAGTGCAAATTAAACTTTATAATAAATATAATTAACATTTTCTTTTATATATATTTTCTATATATGGTATATAAAAAAACAGGAGCAAGAATATATATAAACTACTGATAAAATATAAATTTAAATACATTTAAAACTAACCAATATAAAATTTACAAAATTCTTTTTCTTTTTTTTCATTTAAAACATTAACCACGCGCGCAAAAGAATATAAAATATAGTTTTTAGTTTTTTTTTTGTATATATACGCTTAAAGTATATTCCACAAATATATATGTAGATGCGATATAAAAAGAATATAAATAAATTTAAAAAGTTTAAAATCTATTTTTCTTTTATAAAAAAAAACATTTATGTATAATATCATCATTTATATATAAGAGATATACGATGATGACATTTCATATCTAAAGCAGCGCAGAATATATCCATATATATATATAGAGTTGTTGAATAAAAGAAAAGAAATGCGTTTGTATATAAAACAAATAAAAATTATATAACATATATATATTTATATATATTTTATATAAGTCATATCATTTTAATATGCTAAATAAATCAGGTGAAAAATGTTTGTCTTATCGGTGTATTTTTGCCACTTTGTCACGCAGTTAACTTTATTTTATTCATTTTTCAACAAAAAAATTATTTATTACCGATTTTCCAAATATATTTTGCTATTTGTACTATTATTTATACCTTCATATATATATATATTTTATGCAATTTATTTGAATTCAAAAAGGCTTATTTCAAATATTTTATTTTTTTTATCACATTATCTTATTGGATAAAACAATTCTTTTCGCTTTATTTTCTATATGCGAATTGTTTTATTTCCGCGATATAATATATATGAAAAAAAAAACTTTAACACTTTCAAAAAATATTTGTTTATTCGATTTTTTCTTTGTTTATATAGATAAATAATATATAGAAAGAAAGGTAAAAAAACAAACAAATCAATTTTAAACGTCTTTTATATATAGGTGTTAAAAATATACGAAAATATTTGTGATGATATACATTTTGTACGTATGCCGATAAGAATGGTTTTTTTTTCTATCGTGATCATTATATTTAGGTCTTTTTTTAAATAGCTTTGATAAAAGAAACTAAAGGTAAGAAACTCTTAATAATTACTTTAAATATCCTGATAAACTTAATCAGAACAGAAACTGCATATAGTATTAAAATCGTGACCTATCTTATACATTTTCTTCACTGTTTTCATAACGTAAATTATATACCTTCATCTAATATTAGTCATTTTGTAAAGTTAGCCCAATGGATAATGTATTCATAAACCGTCAAGTAAAGCTACTTTAATATCCCCCAAACTTTTGGCTACACTCTTGAAGACATAACTTGTCCAACCATAATATAAATGGAATATTATTTTTTTTTGAAGTTTTATGGAGTTAGCTAACAAGGTAATAAACACCTAAAACGAATTTTCAGGACAATTCACTTGTCATTCCCATCACCCTTACCAATAATGTATGGAAGACAATTTTTATTTATCAAAAAGCAATAATGTGCGCGCTTTCTTAACCAGGCCACAGACAAATAAAGTGTTAATCAAGAAAAACCCACTTATTTGTACCAATTTCAATAGTGTTATTTTTTTCTACAAATAAGGTTTAACATATAGAAAATGTAAAAAAGCTAAGTGTGGAATCAATAAACCGCAAATATTAGTCTCAATGTCGACTGAACAATACCCCATGGCCGAAGAGGCATCGCGATTCTCTATAGTTATAAACTTTCGGTTTTACAATAGGTGAATTATTTATAAATAAGTATAATCTTTATAGGATATTTTCCATTTCTGAATTAAAATTTACATAAAAATATTTATTTTTTTTTTAAATTCTCATATAACAAATATTAAATTTAACAAATAACAAATATTAAAAACACTCGCCCACCCATAGAAATGTTTATTAATATATCCATACCATACAAAGCTAAAAATATAAGGGCATTCGACCTTACAAACACAACCCATTTGATAAACATTTATCTGTTCATTTTGAAAACCCTTAATTTTTTTTTACATATCTAAATAAATGAACTTTACCTTTTTTTTTTGGTTTTTATATATGTATATATGTAGATAAATATAATAATCGTTGTTCTGTTGGATATGTGTTTTTGTTTGTTTATATCATAACATACACAAATATGGAAAAAAACTATTATATAGATATTCAAATTGATACCTGCCCTAACTATATATCGTATATATATACAAATTTATCATCATTATACCTATGTATATCAACATCACTCTTATTACAGAAATATGTATAATAATATGTATATATAGAGATTGGAAGGATTATATCAATTTTTTTACCATTAAATATCTAATGCAATACAAAAAAAAATAAACATTGAAGTATATTTCATTTTACAAGATATAGATATACTTATAATAAATTACAATCATATACAGATAATATATTTGTTATATTATCCCATCTTCATTATTATTATTATTTTTTTCTGTTTTTTTTTTGCTAATAATTGAACATTTATATATACCATACATATATAAAATATTAGAAAATGGAAATACATTTCTTTTTGTTATTTTTTTCAATCTTTTAAATACGTGTTGGGAATACAAGAAAAAAACATATACATTTACTTTAAAGAGTTGTTATAATATATATATATTAAAGGCATATATATTTGCAGTATTCGTAGTCATTCATCATATCGAAAAGTGTTTTATGGATAAATTTTCCATATATATATATATATATATATTATATGCTCGTTGATGATAAAATATATAACAAAGAGTTACAAAATCATATATAACACAAAAAAGTGTACACAAAAGCAGATATAATTTCGTAGCAGAAGAAAAAAAATTTAAGATTTTAAAAATTTGTATATAATCGACGCGATTCAAATATAACAAATCATAAAAGTATTGTATAGTATAAAATATGAAACAATTTCGATATGAAAAAATTAAAAAAGAAAAATAGAAGTGTTTACGCAATGATTATGGGGATTATATACGGATGTGATATGAATATTTTTAAAAAAAATGTTAGAAAAAAAACAAAAATGTTTAAATCTTCAATCAACCTTAATTATATGTATATTCTATATGTTTACGTCGTGATCTCAATAGATTTATTATAAAATTGGATGTACGTGAAATAATTCAAATACAAAAAATGTAAAAAAATGGAGTTTTTAATTAAAAACGTTTCATAAAATAAAGTAAATGAATTTGGTTATAAATCACTTCTATTCTAAAGCGATTTTCTAAGCGTGTTTACGATTATTATATAAAAGTTATGTTTATCTATTTTACACTTTCGATTTCAAATGTCTTGACATATGTTTTGAAAAACTTTTATGGGTAAAAATTTAACCTACCATTTTTTTAATACTTTCAAATAATTCATATTCAAAATCTATATAAAATGTTGAGTGTTAATCCAATAATAATAAGATAAATAATCCAATAATAAACCGTATATATACAATATGTAAATGTTTATATACAATTTCATAAATAATTTCATATATGATGAAAATACAAACGATATAACCTTCTTTGAAACATGAACATATGAATATAAAAAAAAATCTTTGATAAAATAAACATTTCTGCGATTGTTGTTTTTTGAAGCTAATAAAAACAAAACTTTTTATTTATGTATGTATTATTTTTTTTTATTTATTTACCATCATTTTATTTTTCTTTTTTTTTATTTTCTTTTTTGCTTTACTCCCTGCATTAATAAAGTCATTTTCTCATAGATTATCTTCGGTACGGTGCACATTAAAATATCTTATATATATATAGAAAACAATATGCTTTTTTCTATACTTCATTTTATATAAAAATGTAGATATACCGCATGTATATGAGTACTTAAGTACAGCGAATCACACACCATACTATAGATAACATATATATATATGGATACAGCATGAAAATAAAAAAAATAATTATCTAATTTATGTTACTTTATGTCGCCAAATTTTATTTATATATGTACAATATGAGACATTTTCTTTGGGATTCAAAAATAAACAAACAAACAAACGAAAAAAAAACAAAATCACAGGGGTCATTTATCTCATAAAAGAATTCATTAATAATTTTAAGGATATATAAAAATATACATATGTATATATAGTGTATATATTTTTTATAACAATTTGAGATGAGAAAAAAAAACTAATTGTACACGTTATGTCCAAAATAATAGCAAATATTTTAGATAATGTTTGTCTATCTCTATATTATTTATTGTTTGTGCATATATGTTTGGATTTTAGATAGGTTTTAAGAACTCTGTGGGTATTACATAAAATTATAATGAATATATATTATTAATATTGTTATAAGTGTCATTGACTTTTTCATCAACCTTTTACCGACAGAAATTTGGAATTACCTAAGCCGTAAAAGTTATAGACAAATTTGAAAACTTTAAGATTTAACAAAGTTAAATAATGCAAAAACCGTGCATAAAATTGATGGGAAAATTTTAATTCGGAATATAATTCATGTGGGTAAAAAGAAAAATTTCACCATTGAAAAGTTTATTCCTTTTGAACTTATATATATATATATATATATAGAGAAAAATCTCAAATTACATTTGATTATTATTAAAACACTTTCGCATACTTTCCCCCCACATACAGAACGTGCGAACAGCATATATTTATATTGAGTTAAATCAAAATTATATACCAATTATACTTTCACAATGAATATATTTTCATGTTTCATGTTTATTTATACAAATCTTTTAATATCGCACATCCAATAAAATCAGTAATGTATATAGTGACAAAAAAAAGGACAAATGTCAAATATGATTTGATTATGCGGATATACGCATTTCATTTCCATTGTATAATTATAATACATAATAAAATATTCGTTATTTATGCAATGTGATAAGTTAAATGGAATTATTTTTTAATATAAAAAGAAAAAAATTATTGTAATCTTAACTAATTTTCATAAATTAAAGACGCGGAAGAATATTTACATATAACCTGATCGTCATCATCATCATCATCATTATCGTATATTAGATATATTAAATGAATATATACGATCCATAATGGATTTTATTATATCGGTTATATTCGATGAGTTATTAAACTAATAATAATAATATATATAATAAAGGTTTATACGTGCGTGCAAATATTTTATTTTATAAGATAAAATAAAAAATAACCATATACAAACTCTTTTCATGTTCATTTTATTTACATATTTATATATATATATATATATATGGATACTCTATAACAAATATCCATATAGCCCCGCATATACTATAAATTCGTATTGTATATAAAATAATATCTGAAAAAAAAGGTTATCTCTACCGTATATTTTAGTAGATATTTGGATATATTTAATGTATTGCTGTGGCGACTGGCGATATTCTTTTCATTTTTTTTTCTATTTTTGTGCGAATTTATATTGCAATTATATATTTGAATGTTTTTAGAATATATAGTAAAGATTCAAGGATCAATATCAAGATTTAAGATTTGTTATAAGATAGTTATACTATGCGATAAAGAATCAGTTTTCTGACACGAGACACCTTAAGAATTCTATTATCACGCCTTCATGTATCATTTAAAAATTCGTAACAAACCCCAATAATTAAATAAAAAAAAATTGTTAATTTATTATAATTATAGAATACTTATACTTATACGTATAAAAAAGGATATGTTATTTAAAGATGTAATATTGTATATTAATATGAATGTATATACTAAAATGTTACACAAAAAAAACGTTTATATATACAAGGAATCGTAGATATATCCCATTAGTAAAATATATATAAATCCTTCTCTATATATACATATCCAATTGATACAATATTATTGTATATACAGTGACTCAAAGTACTGGTTCAATGTTTGAAAATTTTCGTTTGAACTTGAATAGAGAAGTGAAATATCAAAATATTTTTTAAATCACATTTTTTTTAAATTTCTTAATTATTTGTGAATAAGAATACAAAAATACAAATTTCGAAAATTAGTAATTCTCTTTTTTATTAACATTTTTGCAAAATTTCGGCATTGGCTCAGTACTTTTGCTGATATTAAATGTATGTTATACGCCCCATAAAATACGTTATATACGCTCTATTTTAATATTTTCTGTATCCTCCCTTTGCCTAATACAAAGATTTGATTTTTTGGGGAAGTGAATCAAATATATTTTCAAAATCTTTCTCCAATATGTCGCTTCAAACTTCCAGAACATTTCTCAATAGTTCGTCCTTGTTGATAGAGTCATTAAGATAATATCCTGCGGTTTTTTTTAACAAATTCTAGGCATGATCGATTATATTGATGTCAAGACTTGATGGAAACCACCTTAATACCAATATGCCTTTTTTTCAAACCTTTTCATGGTTATTTTGGTGGTACGTTTGGAGTCACCATGTTGTTGAAATATGTTGAAAGTGCAGTTGGCTCTAGCAAATTAATTCTGTCCATTATTTTTGCATTTAAAATAGAAATATGGGTGTTTGGATGCTGTTTTCCTTCAATTCGATGGAATTTGCAGAGTGTTTTTCCGCTCACTCAGCCCCAACCGTAACCGAACCACATCCAAATTTGTTGGTTCCTTGAATCCCTTGCATATAGTTAGTGGTTCGCTATTTTTTTCCAAATCCAATTACGTCTGTCGGATGAATATATATTATTTTTTTTGATTCGTCACTTATTACAATGTTTTCCTAGCCCGCTAGATTCCATCCGGTGTGGCCTTTGGCATATTCATAAAGCGATCGCATACGTCTGTCGATTTGATATGGGTTTTTCCTTTATTTCCTGATACCGTTTCGCATGATTTTAATGAATTTAGAACCGTGAGAGCCGTAACTTGTGTGTTCTCATCCGTTTTCTAATAATATTTTAATTATATTGCATCTACGCTATACCCAGTTCTAATGCGTTGTCATAATGGAGCTTGTTGTTATTTAGAAATATTTTTGGTGGACTACCTTTGCTTTTGTCACATTCAATATTACTTTTATATCGTACTCAATTTATAGTATTAGAACCCAAAATGGCATTCTTGCAACTATCCTTGAGGTATATCCTTTCATTAGAAGGGCTTTGATATTATACTTTTAATGAGTTTGATTCTATCTTTACACTATTAAATTTTATAGAATACTAACCTAAAAACATAAAACTAATTAGAATTTGTGTATATATACTCTATTTTTAAGTAATGCATAGTCGTTTTAAAATCATTTGTAAAAATATCTCACACATTGTTAGACATAATGGTTATAAATTATAAGGCCAAAGTACTGAGCCAATGTAGCAATTTTGCAAAAATGTTAATAAAAAGGGGAATTAATAATTTTCGAAATTTTTGTTTTTGTATTCTTATTCACAAATAATTAAGAAATTTAAAAAAAATACGATTTAAAAAATATTTTGATATTTCACTTCTCTATTCAAGTTCAAACGAAAATTTTCAAACATTGAACCAGTACTTTGAGTCACCGTATATGTTATTATTATTATAATCATATGCATATATATATACATATATATATTTAAACTATATTGACGGAAGGAATATCTATATATGGTTATATTTTATATTGTTTTTAAACAAAACTTCTTATCTAAATTCGGCTCATTCAGTCATTCAGTAAATTGTAATTTATTTTTATTTTTTTTTCCACTTGTCATCCCAAAATTTATATTAATGCCGAACGTATATAGAGTAAGAGTAGATATAGATAAAGATAAAAGATGGATACAAATTCCCTTGCAAAAAAATTTTTGTATGATAAAAAAAAACAGGAAATTTTTATTATTTTATTGAAGATTATTGTTTAAAATGTAAAAAATTAAGTATGGAAAATAAATTTCTTTATTATATACTTCAAATTATCTCAACAATAATATTTAAAAAGCAAAAATCGAACATATTTAATAATTATATTTATAAAATTTTTAGAGTATGTTTTTTTTGCAATTATATAATTGGCAATCAATTTTAAGACATTATATAATATGCAATTTTATTTTCAATATTTTTTTCGTGAAAATCACAAAATGAAATGTATTGTATTCCTTTATTTATAGAGTTCCCATCCTTATATAGAAATATATTTTAGTATAAAAAAAAGTAAACAAGATAATATTGGAAAAATACTTCAAAAAAAATAAGAAAACTCTTCTACATTGTAGTAAACCCATGTTTCGCAGTGATACTCGTTCTTTAAAAATAAAAAAAATTATTTATATACATATATTTATGTTATATCACTGTAATAACCATAAAAAAAAACTATATCTCTGTAAACGCATTATATACATACATATACGCAAACATGGGAAAAACGAATTGAACCTTTTTTTTTATGACAATCGGACTTTTGCTTTATCAAAAAAAAAAAAAAATTCATATAAAAATCCCATCATAAATTATAAATCCTTATATGTTGTTGTTTTTTTTTTCTTTCTCTATTTTTATATATTGGTTTTATAAATTGTATATAAAATACAAAAGAATTTAACACTCGCATTGAGTGTATTTCATATATATCGACGAGCTATTTTCGCATACGGCTCTAAAAATATATATATTTCAATAACCACAAATTTATTGGTTGAAATTAAGTTAAAAAAAAAAAAAAATTTAACCTCTATACTCCGTCAGATATATATTCTAATAAAATAAAATTGGGAGATTTACCTATCGCAGACTTATGTATATATAATTTATATTTCCATTACATTATATAGATTTATCCCTACAAACCATTTCATTCGCAAATGATTCGCTATAGAATCGCTTTTACGAACAATTAGTTCGAAATCGAATTCAAAAGCGAATCAATTTTAAATCATATGGCGGACTAAACGGTTTCTCGAAAGCGAATCATTTTTATGATTCGTTTTAGAATCGTTTTTATGATTCGTTTACGAATCATTTTTACGATTCGTTTGCGAATCATTTTTATGATTCGTTTGCGAATCATTTTTATGATTCGTTTTAGAATCATTTTTATGATTCGTTTTAGAATCATTTTTACGATTCGTTTACGAATCATTATTACGATTCGTTTATGAATCATTTTTATGATTCGTTTACGAATCATTTTTACGATTCGTTTGCGAATCGTTTTTATGATTCGTTTACGAATCATTTTTATGATTCGTTTTAGAATCATTTTTATGATTCGTTTTAGAATCATTTTTACGATTCGTTTGCGAATCATTTTTATGTACAAATGTACTGAATTCTTTTCACAAACGAATCTTGCGTTTATTTAATAATGATTGACTGGTTTTCCAAAATAATTATTATTTAGTAATCACAAACTATCAAAACTACGGGAACAAGTGAGATTAGGTGAATGTACGTTAAACAAACAATGCTAAATAGATAGCTGATAGAACAAACAAATTCTATCAAATATATTATAATTAATATTATAAAAATCAAGCACGCATCCATATCATAATGATTTATTTAAATTAATATTTATTACGTACAAAAAATTATAAATTATTATTAAACATACCTATAAAATCCACCTCTTTTAATAAAAAACACCTCCGTTTAACTTAATAAAAAACTAAAAAACTAATTGACTAAAAAAAACACAAAACTAAAAAATGTAAATTATATTTATCGTAACATATATATTATATATTAATAAAACACTATCACTATGTCGTCAGTTCACAATGGCAATTAAAAATGAAATGATTTCTTATGCTGAATTTTTTTCATCGATGTTCTACAACGGTGTGGTGAAGTCCCATAGCATTTGTTATTGTAACAACAACAAATTGTATGGGGCTTCACCATACCGTTGTAGAACATCGATGAAAAAAATTCAGCATTAACGAATTAAACCTATTGTTGTTGTGGTTTTATATGCATAAGAAGTAAAAATTCATTTATGACGCATTAAATTTGTATTATTTATAATGAAGTATATATTCATATCTTATATTTCAAATATAAAAAGAAAAACGCAACAAAAAAAAAGTATAGTTTTAGTAAACACATTTTTTTTTGTATAGAAAAAAATATGTCTATTTTTAGAAAAAAAAATTCTTCTGTTTAAAAACGCATTTCTATTTTTATATATATATATATATATGTAAGTAACCAAAAACTATATATATATATATATAAGTAAATAAAAACAAAATTTATCAAAATAACAAAATAATAAAAACTCTATCCAATGAAAATCAATGTGAATACTCAGCCACGCAATACAATGAGAAACACACACGATAAACATATGCATGTTATATTTTTTTTTAATTTTTATACATTGGTATAAATCGTACTGTTTATATATATTATTCTGTTTATACAAACCTTCGCAAATTATTCGTTATTTGCGAATATTCGAATAAAACGAACAATTGGTTTGTAGGGATATTTTATATACATGCATTGAATTTTTAATATATGTCGTTGTCGATTGTGGTGATAATAAAACACACATACAAACAATTTTTTTTTATTGTTTTTATGGATTTTCTTTTTGTTTATTGTTGAATGTTTGGGAAATCTTTAGGAAATATAAATTCTATTATAACATATATATAATACTTACATATGTATTTTAATTATTATAGTTTTTATAATGATGTTATTCAACTTGAAATTTTGCCTAATTATTAGTAGGAAAATAATTGATTGATTTTCATAAGAAAAACATAAAAACAAATATTGTGGTGTTAAATTTACTTTTAATTGCATTAAGTCATACATTGCATAATATTATTGATAAACATTTTGAATTTATCGAAATTCAAGAATTCGTGAATTCCTCATGAATTCCTCGTGAAATTTTTCCGTAGAAATGGCAAAGATAGGTGAAATATAATTACTGAAATGTGAACTATATCTACCCTAAAAATACCTTTATCAACCCTTGTCCATAGCTCTTTAACCATAACACTTGAAAGACTCACGACTGGTACTTTGCTGATCTTCTAATTTGACTCAGATTATTCCTCTCTCAACTAAAATGTAAAGTGACAATTCCAAATGTTACAAACTTAAAAATGCAAATGACAAATCACCAATAATTCGAACTATAATTAAGGGAGTAAAAGAAGTAATTTAAATGTTATCCCATACCGAATATTAACAAAATTAAACAATTAACTTCACTACTCTATTATATATTGAAAATTGAAAAATAAAAAAAAATGCTGTCCTTGTATCATTTACATACAATAAATAATAATGAACTAACTAACGATATTGCCATATAAAATGACAAAAATAAAAATTAAATTTATTCCATACATAATATATAATTATTTTACATATACAATATACAAAATAATAATTGATTAATGGAAATAAACCGCACTTATTAAGCTATATATATAATTTAATTGAAAAACACAAAAAAAAAATTATTATATGTATTATATGCATCCATATATATAATGTAATATGTATATATATGTAATAATAATAATAATGCATTTGGAACAATTAATTCAATTATAAAATTTATATTTACATTATTCTATATACATGGATATCGTATATATAGAATACGATGTGAATATACAAACTTATGCTATAACCAATTTTCATGATATGCATGTATTATAGTAAATATAAATATCATCATCGCATCGCAACGCATATATAGAAAACATATTTTTGCATTTTAACATGTGAAATATAATCAAAAACTTTAAATAAGCTTTTTAAATAAAAGTTTATACTCTTTGAATTACAAAAAAAAAAAATAAATAGAATTTTCCTTTTGTTGTGCATTTGTTGTTTATATATACGGCGGATATACACTATTTATTTTATAAATGTGATATAGACTAATTCCATAATATATAAATATATATATGAATTGACTATATATGACTGCGAAATGAATGAACTGCTGATAAAGAGTATAGGAAACCCCATAATCACATATTAATACACGAGTAATACTTTATAAACTTTTCACATTTACAATTTTTTTAAAAATTATATCCATAACATCAACAACAACATATGCACATTGCAATTTATGTATATATATACAAGGTAAATCGGGGTTAATTTTCTGTCTTCATTACAAACATTTATAGTATGGATGACGTCCCTTATAAAGAATGAAATAGATTTTTTTTAAATTTCGACTTATTGAATTGACACATTTTTTATATGAAAATTTTTGTAAAAAGTATATATAATATTCATAATCTATTGTTTTAAGAAAAAATATGGGAGAATATGGAAAAATATGGGAAAAATATAAAATCTATGCGTCTTGTAAGAAAAACAACGCAAAAGGGGTAGAAAAGATGATAATGTCATTTTATTCCTCATGGCAACTTATTACAGTGAAATGAAATTACTGGGATGTTTTACGTTGAATTAGGAAAAAGATGCGAGTGTTTCTTGGAAGCAACGGACTTGAAGGTTTTTTATTTATGATTTATGACCACCGTGCGATTCTTTTTTAATGTTTAGAACAAACACTCCGAAGCATGCCGTTCACGATATTACCGAAAAATATGGAAAAAATACTCCAATAAATTATTGTATTAAAAAAATAAAATCTTTGATACATCTGGTAATTATATATTATATATTTGTCCACTATACTTAAACGATTCCCATTTATACTATACATATGATAATTGAAATGAAATGCAAACATAGTTCAATTGAAGTAAATGCATTCAAATATCATTTAATGTCTATAATTAAGCGATAATTAGCCTGAAAAAAAGCAATGCAATGGAAATTATTTATTTTTAAAAACAAATTATATCTTTATATATGTATATATTTCGAATAATAAAAAGAAAAACGCTTCTATGTATACAATATTGTTTTAAATATATGGGGATAATTTTAAGACTGCGATTCGTTTATTCAATAATTGGAAAATTTGCATCCAAAGGAAATTATAAAATTAATCAAAATTATGATATTCAAAAAACGATTTCGATTTTGAAAGGTTTTTCCATAAGATTATAATCATATATAATTTAGAACACATACAATTAACTACTTCTTACTCGCGTGTGGTGATTGAACCTCTTCAACAAATCTTATCATTATATTTTTTTTATCCAATCCAATAACAAAATTGTATATGTATAATTTCCCATTTCACATGATATCTAAATATATAGTTTGACTTATAATAACGTATATTTTTATTATTTTTACAATACATTTTATTAAAAAATAAAAAAAAAAACAAAATAGATAAGTAAATTCTATTATATATAAATATATAATAATGTAATAAAATATGTATTATATATGCGATATATAACTTATCTAAATGGGCTAATACTAGCTTTCCTCAAACAATATAACTATTCATTATAGATATATAAATTTTTATGTTTTTTATACACACTCTGAATGGTATATATATAATAATAATAATAAAAATGTTAAAATTTTGTACTATATATATACATTGTATGTGTGCGAATCTGGATATAGAGTTTAAAATTTTTGTTTTTTGTTCTTATATATGCAATGCATACATATAATAATAATAATAATTTATCGCAAATAAAATTAATGCATAAGGGTTAATAATAATTCATTTTATTATATGTATGGAATATATACACTTTGTATAATGTGCACAACTGCATATAAAATATATAAAGATATAGAAACGCGATATAAATAGAGTTTTATATATATACATACATGCATATATACGTTAAATTTTAATATAATAATATTCGCATAAAATTTTATGCATATTATTCTTGTATATTATAATACTGTATGTATTTCAAATAAAACAAAAAAACCTAAACTTGATTATAAAATGCGACACGTGTTTTCACCTCCTAAATCATATACATATAGTCGTTTGCGTAGAGGGTTCTTTGCTATATACAAATACACTTATATGCACCTAAATCTATATAGATTTTTAGATTTTCCACGTTACATAAAAAGGGTTGGGTTGTGAATGAATGCTGTGGAATATATTCATATATATATATATATTCTGATAACATCAATGCATATATGCATTTTATATAAGTATATATATAATATTTATAAAATTATAAATGCAAAATCTCTTTCATATTTTCATTATAAAATATATATATTATATACTACAGGTTTTTTCCCATCATAAAGCAAAAAAAATAGAAAAACTGTTTGTATGGGTTTATAATTTTTAACTTCCCCCCTTTTTGGTACTTAATTAGAATTTGTACATGCACATGTACAAATTGCAAATTAACCGAAAAATAAAAAAAAAATAAATGGAAAAACTACAACTTCCGTACAAAAAGTAAAAAAAAAAAAGGAAAGTATTTATTCAAGTATGTATGTATAAAGGAAAATATATCAAAATTTTAATTATTTTCATATATTGCACGGTGAAATTGTTGATTAATATCTATTATTGGGGATGTGGAAATATATAGTATAGATAATTATTTTAAATAATTTATCCGTTTAAAAACTTCTTCTTCTTTGTTAACAATACCGTTTAATCAAAAAAAAAATAATGTAATGGGGAATGTATAATTAAATGAAATAAAGAAGCGGAGATAAGAAATTGTTAGCCAGATTTCCAAATCATTTATAAAATAAAAATTTGGTCGTGCAATGGACTAAACATTCCGGAATATCGCGGATATTTTTCTTAAATTTTAGGGGTTTTTTTTAAATAATTTAAGAATTCAATCAATTTTTAATTAATTTACATAAGGCAATTTGAAAATTAAGCTATTATGGTTCAAAAGATATAGCCGCGATTTTCCATTCGATCTCAGGGAAAATTCAAAGAAATTTGTGATACACCAAAAGTGAACCAAAATTTGGAAAATCGACTATACCCTTTGAACCAATGGGCCGATTTTTAAATTTTCTTCTATAAAATATCAGAAACTGATTGAATTGAATTGAATTTTCCACTTTCCGTTTGGTAATATGGCAAAAAATGTATCCTTCGCTTATGGACATTTAGTAATATTACTCAGAGTATCATTTCAATATAGTTATTTTTTTTTTGTCAGAAAATATTTATAGTTACAAATTAAAACAAAACACAATACTTTTCTTTCTTTCATATAATAATTTCTATAAATATATCTATAAAAAATTCATATAGTCTATATCAAATTATTTAAAATAAATCAAGAGATAAATTAAAATCAAATAAATATTTACCTTAATGCACATTATATATTATAAAATTATATATATATAGAATATAAAATTTAATGTGGTATTCTATCTTGTTGTTTACATGCACCCACACTGCACAGTCTAAAAGTTTTCACGAATTTGATGTTAAATTTTATGGAAATGTGTTAATTAACTACTATATACGATTTAATAATAATCCTTTACAGCAAAAATTACTTATGTATATTTTTATATACTTGATGCGATAATATACACACACAACCTATATTTAACAAAAATAAAATAAAAAAACAAAAATTAAGTGAAATAAATAGAAATGTTGTTATGTATGAGATTATACTATATATATGTAAATATAATTTTAAAATATAAAAAAAAACATTTTTTTCTTAATTACTATTATATTATAATATGTATATTGTTGCTAAAAATATAAAACAATATAATAAAATATATATATGGTATATGAAGTGTATATTTTTAGCATACAAAATGCATTTATATATGTATGTATACTGACATTTGAAAAACATGGTATTTATTTATTTTTATATATACTGTAGCTTGGAGGGGTAGTTTATAAAAAAAACAGAAAAGTTGTTAAAATATGCACATATAATAAATAAAATCTGGTATATTTTAATTTTGATATTTTATAATATGTAAATTTGTGGGCATTTCTAATGTAAAAACCTAAAATTTGGCTTAAATAATATGGACGCGTTGCTATATGTTCGGTAAACTATATATATGGCCATGGATTATGGATTAAATCATTATATGAATATGTGGGAAATTTGTCTGTTAACCGCATACATTTTTTGCATGGGATTTTGGGGTAAGAAAACGGTAAGGATTTTTAGGGGTAAGATATTGATTAAGGAATGACATGCATACTACCGCGAAAACAGATTTCCAATGTAATCAACCTACGTTCGGTAACTAATTTCTTAGATCCATATATATTTTTTGAACAATTTAATCGATTTCCAAATTTGTTTCTACAAAAAATTAGAATGCACCTTTTATGAATATCTTATCGATTGTTTCATCAAATTATATTTTATTACACCTAGTCACTGCTATAGGAATCCTTTAAAATTAAAATGCTTTGAATATCAACACGCGTTTAGTTTTCTTATCAATATATTATAGAAAATCACAATTTATTTATTTAAATAAGTCTATATATAGGAAAAATATTTATTATACAAATACCCAAAAATATTGAATTATAAAACCATCAATAAAACTATATACTTAAAAGAATTAAATGGAATGTTGAATTTATTTTTATTTTTATTTATTTTTTATTTTTTGAAATTGATACACCTTACCCTAATTTATGGTATTATGGTAAATGTATAATATATATATATATATATTATTATGTTTTGTATATATGAATTGAATTTACCCAAAAATAAAGTAAAAGTTTTTCCAACAATAATGTATATATGTTATTTACAGATTAAAGAGAAAATATTTATGTATATATGTACAATAACAATTTTATGTGTTTATATATATTTAGTTTATATTTAAATATTTAGGTGTATATATATAGTCTCTGTTTATGTGTATATAATTTTGATATCATTTATAATGTATATAGTATATATTTGTGGTTAGCCCATATGTCCTGTATTTTATTATATACGAGAAAATTTTATTTTGAGTGCATTATTTTCTGTAAATAAACGGAGTCTTGATCAGTTTAGTTGTTTTTCATATTCAAATAACCTAATAAATAACATAATACTTTTCAAAACAAACAAATTTATTTTGAACTATTCCGGGAATTGAGAATTTATCAAGTTATTCTATAGAATTGAAACATTAGTCATCGTGATAATTTTGGACGACACAATTTCAATCTCTCTTCGAATTATAAGATAACATTACACATTTCCTAATTGGGATAATTTTGTTAATATTGAATAATTTGAATAATGAATATTTGAGATATTTTTTTGTTTTCAACATTACCAATTTTTGATCAAAAAAGAAATATTTATAAAAGTATTTGAGGTTTGAAAAATGCACCAAACGCATTCATACAATTCTAAATATACATATATATATATAATATATAGAAATATTATATTTGAATACATAGTAATTTTTGCCTTTATGTTGGTTTTTTAATTAAAAAGATTACTAATTAAAAGGTATATTTTCATTGTGCGCGTTTCTATATATATTGAATATGTATACTGTATAATGTTTATATATATTCACATTCAGATATATATCGTATTTTTATCATTTCTCATAAATAAAATTGACTAAAAAAATAATGCCGGTATTATACCAATTGGAATTGGCATAAGTTTTTCTTTTGAAAAATTTAATCTTATAATCGCAATCATATAATAAAATAAAATAAAATGCATGTATAAATTATGAATGTATATAGAATTCATTACAAGAACTTATATAGAATGATAGAATATACTTTATTGTTTCTATATAAAACATTTACAGAATTTGTATTATGTATCTTTTTTAGAAGATGTAATATGTATTTATTTATATAAATATATATATATATATATTTCAACATGTTGAGGTTTTGGTTATATATGTTATATGTAGGTTTCTATAGCAAAAAAATCTGGATTGATTTTTGCAAATTTTGTATAATTCTTTGAGGCGATTTTATTTAATTTTCCTATAAAATTCTGTATTATTTTCTGAGGACATTTTGTATAATTTACTTAAGGAAGTTCTGTATAATTAGCTTAAGGAAATTCTATATGATTTTCTGAAAAAAAATTGTATAATTTTCTGATGAAATTCTGTTTAATTGTCCTATGAAATTCATCTAATTAATTATCTTTTATGGCCAATTTCTTATTTAATAACAAAACCTCCAATATTTATTTATAAAATAAAAATAATTAAAACAATGAAAACACAAAAAAAAAATAGAATTGATATATATGTATTATGAAAATAAATGTACTTATATATTTAAATGTATGATTAATTTTAAATTTATATATTATATTTTTATCTCAAATTATGTATCAAATTATATACAATATATTTTTAAATTAATCGCATAAAATATTATTGGTTTGGTATGTAATTTGATTTTGAATTTCAATAATAAATCATATATTTTATGTATATATATATATATATTATACATATATATTATTAAAAGCGGAAGTTTATAAAATAACAAAAAAGTTTATATATATATATACGTTTTATGTTATTGAAATTCGAAATCGAAATAAGCAAAAAGAAACAAAAACTGTTTAAAAAATATTATGTACATATGTAATATATTTATTAAATTTATTATATATATATATATATAAAATATAAGTATATATATAGAATATAAATATTAATATATTATTTTTTTAAACAATTATATTTTTATCAACATATGAAAAAATAATATCCGGTGTCTGTTTGTATGGATGGAAAATATATGGATATTATAAATAAATTTGATTGTAATTTGTTTATATATGCATGCAAGAACACATTTATACATTTTGTGTATTAAATGCATTATTATATATAAAATGCGTATATGTAATTAGATGAATATTAATTTCATTTAATCATGACCGTGTCAAAGGTCATCGAAAATTATTATATTTATAATAAATTAATATTATAATTATTTTATTTTTTTGGCAAAAAATCTATACATATAATTTGAAATAATTATATATATTAAATTACCCAAATAATTGTATATAATTATAATTGATAACAAATACTGAATTAAATACTGAATTGTGGGTATAATAAATATAATGAACACAGATTTTTGATACAGATATTTGGAAAATGGATTTTTTTAAACAATTTATAATGTACATATATAAATAAATGGCTTTGATACCATTTTTTGATATTTTCTGTTCAGAATTTAAATATACAGATTGTAAAGACGACTCTCATTTAATGTTCTAAATCATGCAGAAAGTTATTTTAAATATTACCCATCATTATTGTATAAGTCGTTTACCTCCGCCTCCTGAATAAGTGAATTCATCAACTTTTATTCTTATAATACCTTTTCAAGAATCGACTGACTGATTCCGGAATCAAATTCAGAAAATAATTATTTTTTTTAATTAATTGTCAGTTGTGACAATGTTTTGTATATGAAAAATTAAAAAAAAAAAGCCACGCTTTACAGCGATTTTACATTGACTACAAATTTTTTATGGTTTTTCCTAAATATATCTTGAAACAAATAAAATAAAAACTGCATGGGGAATTTTGCAGTTTTTTCACAATCAGTATGAATATATATACAGTAAAATCTCTGTAGAACTTGACCATACTAACGGGACCATTCGAAATTGTTCCAAACCTAAACAAATGCAATAAAGGTTGTAAAGGTTTTGTTCAACACCTTTAACATATAACATGCCCATACCGGATTCTGTCCAGTCAATTCAAAATCAGGCAGGTGATTAACCTGATAGAGGTCGTAAACATATTTACAAGTTTGACTGTATATCTATAAATACGTAGATTTATATTATAAACATAAGAGTATTTATATAAAAAAAAATCATTTTTAGTTATATTATATAGAGATATATAAAAATATTTCTTCTATTTTTTTTTTTTTTGCTGAACGTTATGGATGGCTAGTTCATCGGTTGACTTTCATTATCCCATCGATAATGATAATTTGTTTTAACATTTTTGTATATATACAATTTTATATATCAATCGCATTATACATACTATACTATATATATATAATAGCAATATAGATTGCAAAAGAGCTTATATCAATATATGACAATTACATTTTTTTTTCTATGTCTTTTTTGCTTATTCCGTTTTTTAGTTTCATTCTCATACATATATACGGATATGGATATATATTTCTTATCATTATATAACACTATATAGATATATAAATTTAGATGATACAAACACGCACACAAGTTATATATCAATGATCATGTTCAAATGATACTTATATAATATATATATATATATATATATATAGTAGAGTATAAAACAAAATGATAATTATGATAATAAATATCCTTATTTTATTTTCATATATGAACTTTATATATATTATTATATGGTATAAATGATGTATAATAAATCAAATGATTGTCATATAAAATATCTTTTTTTTTTGGTTTTAATATTATATTTAAGTCTCATATATCTTATATTATTATATTATATGTGAAATATATATACAATACACACATGAGTGTGCATTCATATCCATTATATATGTTCGTACGTATATAGTTGATGGCTTATTTATTCAAACGAAATGAAAATTTTGATAGAATAATTTTCAAATTATATATAGATTTTATAACTATATACGAACGAATATATAATAAATATTAAAATTATTGAATATATATTTTATAATATATTATATGGATAAAATATATATTTATAGATGTAATAAAGAACAAAAGTCTGTATATATACGAATCGAAAAAAAAACAATTGAAATATAAATTTTCCTCTATATATAATAACTAATGTAATTAAAATAATAATTTATATTTCTATATGTAATATTTATGTAACTACCTATTATAAATTAAAACAAAAAGAAGAACTAGCAAAAAAAAGTACCATCAAAAGATTTTATAAAATATAAATCAAAAAGCAAAAGAATAAAAAAAAATTGTAGAAATAAGCAAAAACAAAAAATGAAAAATAGGAAATAAACAATTCAACTTAAAAGTCATAATTGATCTGTGTGATTTTTTTTTGTGTTGTGTTGTGTCTGCGAGTTCAAACGCAAAAAAAAAGAAAGAAAAATTGCTATTTATTATATTTTGTATTTTGCTGTTTTTTTTATATTTATGCAAAAATAAAACACAAACTCAAATGCACACACACTCACACTAAATTCGAAATCTTTATATCCTGATTCTAAACATTACAATATTATTTATATTATCGTATTATCGTATTATATTTTATTATAATACTGTGTGTGTGTGTAATATACGGATATAAAAATGTATTATAAATACAATTTATATCGCGTCCTATATATTTCTATATCAAATATATGGGAATGTTAAAAAAAAAATGATTTATTATTTTCTTATTTTCTATATTTAGTATATATGCGTTTACTCGGTGGGTAAATATAATTTTTGTATTCACATACAGGAGGACGTGGACAGGATTTGATGATATAATACACGCATATATAGTAAAGTTATTGATTGAACATTTTGTTATATAAACGCTGGGAAGATTTTCGTAAGCTCCCTGTGGGAAATTTTTTTTTCAACCAATACAAGGTTATTTCTTACTTTATTTTCAAATTAGACTAGACGCGTAAAGCGGAACACGTCTGGCAAACCCTTGAGACGTGTTTTAATTTAATTGTTGATAAAAAATTGCGAACAATATTTATATTTATAGATAAAGGGCATGTAAGGACATTTTTCGTGATAATTAGAACTATTGAAGATGATTTTAAAAATCCATTTTATTGAACAAAATCAAAATGGTATTGAACAAACAAAAATGCGTAAAAGTTATAAAGATTGATTTCCAGCTAGACAACAATGGATTTTTATTGATATTTGACAAATGAAAAACTCCTAAAATCGAATACGAATACATATTTATCATATGACACCCGGTTTTTAAAAAAAAAAAAAGTGAATAACATACAAGGGCAAACATTAACGTCGAATGTATATTCGTAACAGAAGTTAGTTTGGTATGTTTTTTTGCATGCCTTTTTGTATAAATATATATTTTTGCCATCAAATACATATATATTGTTGATTATATTACGATATATTATTTTACGCGCTTTTTAACTACACTATATATATTTTTTATCATATATGAACATATACTATATATATTTATATATATATATATATATAGGATTTTAACATACATCAAATTCATATGTATATATTTAACATTTTTTTTATATACTTTTACATGTATACCATATATAATGTTGAAAGGAAACAGCTGTGTTAAGATGATGAGACAATTTTTTTTTTCGTTGTTGTAAAAAAAAAGAAAAATTTTTCGCTCATACGAATAATAACAATATAATAATATGTTTAATAAATAATATTGATACATTAACACACAGACACACTCACAGACAGAATGATATTATTTATATTATTTGATATATTATTTTTGTATGTAACAAATATATGACGGTGTATATTGTAATATAAATTATTCAAAATGTTATATTGTGAAATGAATTTATGAATTATAAATTATAAAATTATGTATTTTAATTGTATATATATGTTATATGCTTTTAATTATTTATATATTTTATATAATTTATTAATTTGGATTGTAAATACATTTTTGTTTTTCAATAATACGGTTTGAAAAATACATATTTTTTTTTTTGTATATTAAATGACAGTTAATATATGTAATTATACGCTGTTTAATTTATTACTTTTTAAGAGTAAAATGAAAATTATTTATTATTGATTAATTATACATAATGTATAGGTAAATCGATCTAAATTATTTATCATGAATCCGAATTCAAATGTAACCACCTAATTTTAATTTTTTTATTAACCACCTAATATTTGGACTTTTAACCGTAATTATATATATTCAATCATTTGGACAATCAATGACTATTAAAAAAAATTTCGCTTAAAAGGCTATATATGTTGTATAAATCAGAATTGAATTCGATGATCTAGACGGTATATGAATCAGAATTCTTTTCTCTTGTACAGAATTATGTTCCAAAAACTGAATGTAACCGATTTTAAATGGCGCTATTTATGGTTCAAGATTCTATTGCTTCATCAGATCAGAGTTGTCAATCGAAATTCAAAATTCTTAAAAGGTGTTATTAAAAGGAGTTTATATAGGAATAGTGAAATGCACCAGAAAAAACAGTATTCCAATGGAAATGATATTTGCTATCTACAGCAACTATATTTTTTAAATGATAAATTTTAACAGTTTTTTCGACGTTTCGACAAAAAAGAAATTATTATTTTCAACAGGATCCGTCCGGAATTTACTCGGAAAATTCCGGAAAATTTATCAAAAATAAAGTATTTCTAAACAGTACAATAAAACGGTTTTTGTGAAAATTGGAAAAGGGATGATTGTCGAGATGCCATCAATTATCTTTTTAACCACATTCTATATTCTGTTTTGTGACATATCAAAAACCTTCTCGTATGTGATAATCAAAAGTGTATATGGTCGGAAAATCTTTAATTACTCATAAACCAATGGATGAATCGGGCTCAAAATTTGTATTCTTATGTTTTAATGGATGCTGAATCCCAATAACCACAAATTTGATTTTTACATTCATTAAAATTTTTCATTTTCTGAAAATGAAATGTAAACCAAAGACATTCACTTGATAAATAAAATAATATATATAAATACATTTGTTTTGTATATATATGTAGTATAAAAAAAACTCGAGATTACATACAACAAAATATATATATCTATGTATTTACAAAAGGTATATGCGGATTTTATTATATATATATATACCAGGCAGGTAGATATGTATAAACATATTCAACACTCTATTATATCATTATATAGATGTAACGAATAATGTAAACAAGCACAAAATGTAAGGGTTTACAATAATATATATACATATATATTTGATATAATATACTCTTGTATATATATAGAACGAAAATAAGATAAATGATTTTGTATTTTTTTTTTTGGTAAATCTTAATATATAAGACCAAAACAAAAATAATATAAATAATAATAAAGGTGTATTTTACCTTTATATACATCTTCTCAACAGCCAAAGTTTTGCGTATTTTTGTACAAATGTTAAATGTGTTTTTTTTGCCAATCCCAATGTACACTATATTTATTTTATATATAATATGGCCTCACGTCTTCATCATATTCATGACTGAATGTTATACCTGTGATGTTTGTATAAAGATATACACAAAAAAAAAAAATCTATATATACAATAATAATGTTTTATATATTATAATAATATGGTATATATGCGTTTTACCTGACAAAAATACACTTTTCTAGATTTGTGACAAATTTAAAACGAAAAACAAAATCCATTTTATATAAATATACACTCTTTATATTCTTGTGTTATATATGGCATTTATATATACGGAAAATATACTCTCACAATGTATATAAAAAATATAGTTATATATTGTTATTATTAAAGTAATGCTTTTCATGACATGCCGACGGCAGACGACGGCAAATGTCAAATTGAAAATACATGCATTTCAATGGCGGTGCTATTTATGAATATTGGACGGCGGACTGACGGCGGACTTTGATATTTTTTCTTCTATTGCCGACGGCTGACCGTCGTCCAAACTTGATTTTTCATTTTATTTACATTTTATTTAATTTTTATGATTTAATTTCATAATAATAAAATAGCCAGTTAATTTACAAACTAATAAAAAATGGAATTATTTAGCAGCAATTATTAAATTTCGGTTTTTTTATCCAGGCAAAATGAATTTCAGAAAAAGCACATTTTTTTTATATATCACATATATCATAATTTGATATATAAAATATAAGTTGTTTTGCTGAGGTATATAAAATCATAAAATAAAACCAAGAGATGTTAAACTTAATATATATTATATAGAAAATATACGTGATTTTCCGTTTACCATACACTGTATAAATATATTTATATATAGACAATCAATACAAATATAGTTTTCAGAAAAAAATACGGCAATAATTATTCTACTATTTGTTTTTCATGAAATGTGAATTACATAAAAAGATTTAAAGAGATGAAAATTTATCACAACTTTAAAAGATTTAATAAGTTTACAGATTGAGTGTGACTTTGTGATTGTGAAAATATTTAAGTTGATTGTCGTCATATATAGTTTAGTTTGATTTTGTCTTGATAAAGCACTGAAAGCAAATGTTCTTTTTCGGGTTATACTCTTATATTAAATATTATATGAATACTTCGGTTGATGTGATTTTGAATCTTATAATATAAGATAAAATAACTATTATATAGAGAGAATTTATATATATAGAGAAACAATTTTGCTTAATCAGCAAGTACACAAATTTCTTTAAAAGGTACATACATATAAATTGACAATCCAAATATTTCTAGAAACAAAAATAGTTGATCGATAGTTTAATAAATAATTCTTAAAAAAACCTATAGATTTCAAAATTTTAGCAAATCGGCATAAGAATAAGTAAACAACTCAAGGGTGATGTTAAATTCTTTCTACAATTCTTAAATTAATATTTTGGGTTAACTTCACAAATCCATGTAGATCCAGTTGAAGAATCAATATATAAAAGTCGGTCATCGAAAAACATATAAATATAAATAATCGGTTATCCTGTGTATTTGGTTGATGATGAAAAATCATATTTGGATCTTAAATAAATATATACACAGTGAAATTCAGTTTCCATATATATATACTGAACAAAATGCGATATAGTTATAGATAAATATGAATTTATATACTTATAAAATACAAAAATAACTTCTGTATATATAAATGAATATATCCAACAATTCTATAGATATATACTTATATGAATGTTATGTGAACCGTGAATATGTTTCGTATTTATTCACTATTTCTATATCTATACGTATATATATTTATCAGGGATGTATATAAACATAATAATAGAGTACATAGAGATATATATATATATATATATATATATAGATATAGAATCTACATTATATGATTGAACAATACAGTAATATAAATAAATAAATATATGTGATATGGATATTGTATTATACGAAATACATTTTCATATATGTGTTGTTGTGATCTGTACTTGATATAACATCAAAATCTATATATTATATTATATATCCATAACCATATATATATACATAACATAATAAATTTATCATTTCTTATATTCCGCATATATAAAAGCTTCTCAACATACATTCGTATATATGTATAATAACTATATTTATATAACATTATTATATGGGTATGTCGTAAAATTGTGATAGAGGTATTTTAGCGATAGTGTATTATTATCGTATACATATAAATATACAATTTATGATAATATAAACATATCGGATCGGGGATATTTTCAACATATATTTATATATTTTCTATGAATGTTTAATTTATATATTTGTATTTTTCCCCGCGCCATATATCAATATGTATATATTCATGGATTGAATGAATATGGATAAATTTATAGAAAATTAAAATGCGTAAGAAATATCCTGAAAACAAACTACCAACTATTGTATATATATTTATAATTTAAAAATTATATAGTAATTTTTTTTGCATATTAAATATTATCATTATTATGATTTACATGTATCTAAAATATATATCTCTATACATAATAACACATATATGAATGTTTTATTATTGCCCATATATATTTATTTACGTACATGGTGAATATAAATAATAAATAAACAACATTTTAACAATATATATAATAGATAGATAGATACACGTACGTTTATATGGGAAAATCAATAGAAAAATTGTTGTATCGATTTTATTTGGAAAATAAAAAATTACATTACATTACGCTATGGATATATATTGGCAACCAAATATTACAAGCTTTGCACATATAAAGATGTGAATATTGTATTAATGCTATTATATTAATTAATGCTATTGGGAAAGTTTGATTAAATTCATAAAAATTAATGTTAAAAAGTAAATTCTGTTTTATTAACTTTTAATTTTGTCATCTATTTTTTTTATTGGTTCTAATATTCTATTTTTCCGCAAAAAATACGTAACTTTGCGAAAGGAAGTTTTGTGTGTAGAGATTTCTTTATAATTTCTTAGGAAATTCTGTAATTTCCTTAGGAAATTCTGTATAATTTTCTTAGGAAATTCTGTATAATTTTCTTAGGAAATTCTGTATAATTTTCTTAGGAAATTCTGTATAATTTTCTTAGGAATTGCTGTATAATTTTCTTAGGAAATTCTGTATAATGTTCTTAAGAAATTCTGTATACGTTAAATGGTGAGTGGTTTTATATTAAAAGTATATAAAATTTCCTGAACAAATTCTGTTCTTACGTTTCAAAACTAAAACCAAAAACCACAAATACAAAACATGTCCTTTATTATAATATTTTTCTGTGTATATAAAAAATGTGAAATACCTCTATATGTACATATATGCTAAAAATATGTTTTGTGTCTCATGTGTTCATTTAAATATGAAAATATATATATATTATATACATTTAATATATGCGTTCAAATATACCTATTTTTATTTATTTTTTTTTGTATTTTATTTACAATAACATATTTATATAAGAATTTCATAAAATATGTTATCAATGTTGTTACATAATATTATATGTACATATATATATATATAAAATAAATGAATATGAATCCATATATATATATATATATATATATATATAGTGTAGTTAAAGAAAATGTTATTCCGTCAATATTTTATGTGATAAACTTAAACATATAAAAATCTGAATATAGTATCGCATAAAATATATATATCGTTCTAAAAATTGTCTTTGATATAGACAAATTGATTATATATTTATATGCACACTTTTACTTTGTGTAAATATTTTACAACATCGTTTTTATATGCATTAAGAAAAGTGAGGATTTTTCTGTTTATTTTTTTTTTGGTTCATTTTTTTTATCATATAATACGAAATGTTTTTATTTATATAAATGAGAAAAACAAAGAATCAAATGTCTATATAATGTATATATATCCATTGAAAAGAAGTCAATCGAATTTGAAAATTAATTTTCCATTTATATGTATATAATTGTATATATATATAAATGTAGCTGCTGCCAAAAATTGTGAGTTTCAGGTCGAAATATCGTGTAAGGTTTCATGTTATGTAACACCGATATTATATACATACATACATTTCTAAATGGCATCAAAAGAAAAAAAAATATATATATAGCAACTAAATATATAATTTTATTTACTTATATACATTTTAAATATACAATTGTACATATAAAATATAGGTTATATATATATATTTCTATATGGAAAAACCAACAAAATATTTATATGTTTTTAGATGTTCTGTATAGAATTTGTTCTATAACCAGGTTATTGCATCAGTAAGGGAATTTTTTAAAGAATTTAATGCTAAATCGAATGTTATTCTAACTCAACGGGTTCCAAATTTAAAGTTTTGGCACACCTATTACATAATAAAAAATTAATTTTTTTTACCTATAATTGGTCAAAATCAACTTCTAATCATTCAATTTTTAAGGGTGAAATTTGCATGAAATTGTATTGATTTTAAGACTGAATCCTAAGTAAAATAAGATGCATTTTCCGAATTTAAAATAATATTATGGGGTGTCTATACAAAGTGTATGGTTAAATTGACAATTTCTCACGTTTATAGAATTTAACTATAGAATTTGTTTTGCAATCCCATTTGATATGTAAGCAAAGTTTTAAGAGAATTTAATTTTCAATCGAACGCATCCCTAAACGTTATTCTAACTCGACGGTTTCCCAAGTTATGATATTTTTCCTACATCTCTTTCGCAAAAAAAAAAATTATTTAAACTGTTATTAGTAAAAATCAACCTTTTTGGTATATGGGTCACATTTGTAAATATCATTTATGGATATTATTCCCCGTTTATTTAGTATAATGTATATATGTTATATAGCATTAATAGCACATTGAGGTATACTTATCAGTTATTATTTTAAATAATTCAAGCGAATTTTGATGTAATAAAGTGCGGTATATAAAGTAAAGTTTTAAAAATGGAAAATTAAAAAAAAATTATTATTATGATCGTAATACGGTTATACCTAAAATTAGACCTATCGAAATGAAATGTTTATTCATATTTTATGTAATATATTCCCGATTCTGGTCGTTAGTTTTTTGCTTGTACAGTTAAATGGTGATAAATGTTTCTTAACTGATGTGTTTGATTAATGTAAATAGCAATAAATAGATAAAATATCAACTTACATATATTTCAGTTGGTTCATCGTACGTTTGAAAAGTTTACATCAATTTTACACATGATTAGGTACATTTGTTATATATATATATGCCGACTAGACGTGAATATTACGTCGTTATATATCAATTTTGTATTCAAGGAAAAATATAGTGTTTTTTTAAGAAAATGAAGAAGAAAAGAAGTATAAAAAAAATTCATTTTAGCATTTGTATAATATATAGAATATTGCAAGGATTCTATTGTATATATATACGTCGAGGATATAAACGATATACATATATATATATAGAGAATTTATTTTAGTATATTGGTATATGCTATCTATATATATAAATATAACAATTTTATACTTTTTTTATACGGTACTGTTTTATATTGCATTAAGAGTTAATATATATATATATATATATTATATGCATTTTATTGAAAATCTATTTCATATAGATATGATGATAGAATTATAGAATGCATAGGAAATAGTTTATTTTAGTTCTTTATTTTTTTGAGTTTTTCACAAATTAGAAATGAACTGACGGAATGATAAGAATATGTAGTATGACTAAATATATATGTATATGAATGTAATATGTATCAATGACAATGATTTCTGAATCAATATATCGATCCTTATATATAATTGGATATACATTTCGTCTATCTTGCTTTATATATATGTACAAATCATACAAAAATATATACCTTTTTAAGATTAACCGTCTTATTGTTAATATCTTTATCTTATTCTTAAAGCAATAGTATTTTTCTGTGGATTTTAAATAGCCGATATACTTGAAGAAATGTTTCAAAATCATTTGATTTCTTTATTGCTTACTCCAGAAAATCCATAGTAAAATCATGTAATACGTATATTGAAACAATTTAATGTGATAAAGCGATAAAGAGTATTATAGATTGTGTTTCTTTTTTTTTTAAGTTTCTAAAAATAGATTTGTGTAAAATGTCTAAAATATTATAAATGAAAGTACACAAAACACAAATATATTGAGGATTACAATTTTTTTTCTATATATACAATGGAAAATCGACAAAATTGTTTCATTTATCATTTCATATTTTTTATTGTGTTTTTCTGGGTGGTTATAATACATATTTATATAACAAAACAAATAAAGGACTCGAATATGAAAATCACAATTTTCACATCTATATATATATTCCATATACGTTCACATTTATACATAAATACATTTTGTGTTTTTTTTAAAAGGATATTTTTGTTCTACATATTTCTTCACATATATACATATGTTTGGAAAATTATGAAACCACATTTTTATAAAAAGATTTACATACGTATTTATATACGTATATATATATACAAAACAAATGTATACATTTATACATATGTACGTATATAGTATGTAAAGGGCATCATTTATAATTTACATGTTATTTATGATTTGTATCGCCAGAATATATATGCATATTGTATAGGACAGGGCTTATACGCGTTAGGTTTTTTTTTGGAACACTGCATCACTCTGTTTCTTTTGAATATTTGGTGGATTTGGTGGTGGAAAAGTTTTATAACCAATTTTTTTTTTGATAGATTTATTAAAAATGTATTTGAATAAAAATTTGATAATGTTTTTTTATAAATAATTACCCAATTTATAGAAGACCTTCAGATTTGATCATAGTTTTAAGTGAACGTTTATTGAAAACAATTAACCAAAAAAAAAACTTTAACTTTATCTTCTAACGAATCTTATTGAAAAATCACAATCTTTTTCCCATATAATTGAAACATTTTATTTAATTATCGTAGTAAAATGCGATGCGATGAATTGAAAATATTCTTTTCTCAGCATCACGACACGACCATGAATATATATATATATGAATATGTATGTGCTTGATAATGTGTTTTATAGTATTATATATTTATCAAGGATAAAATTCATATTATTTGTTTTGCGTTAAAAAAAAATTCTTATTATTTCATATATCGTATATATGGATATACTTGCATAATTTATTATGCGAATATATGACACGTTATATTTATATATAATATATATATGAAATAGGTCAATTCGAACATGAATTTTTATTTTTCAATTGTATATTTCTATACTTTTCTGTGTGTGTATATTTTCCTTGCAATATAATACCAATAAATTAACATAAAACCAATAAATTTTCTTCAAAAAAAAAAAAAAAAAACCAAAAAAATAGAAGAAATTTCCTTCATAAATTTAATACATTTTTCAAAAAATTTTTTAAAAATAAAATAAAAAAAAGACAAAAAACTTTGCACATGTATATAGCATAATAATATAACATTCTTAAAAATACACATAAATATATTATTATATATAGTTATATAGTAGAGATATCTATATTATTATTATTATTATATAGTGTGTGTAGTTTATAGTTTTTTTTATATTTTTTATATCTATATATGATTTTTAAAATATATACCATGTATTATTTTTTGAGTAATTTGATTTTATGTGCATGTATAATAAATTTTTATTATATATATAAATTGCAAAGTAATAATAATAATATATTTATTTTTTAGCAGCAGAATTATTTTTCAGGTTTCATTCATGTGAAGAAGTATACATATAAATGCGACATAAAAATTAGGAAAACCATACCGTCTAATATAAAATAAAATTTTTGCAAAAAAAAAAAAAAATAAAAAAGAAAAATATTTAATGTATATTTATTTGTATATTGAAAAAATGTCTTAAAATAATTTAAATTGTATTTAATAGATGCTTTGTCATCATATTAAATTTTCTTTTTATATACATACATATACATATAAAATACATACTTATATTTTGGTATATATACTATACATGGCAAAATTACATTTCTTTTTATGTATATATAAATTTCGCATTACAATCGACGATTGGTTTTAGAGTCCGCCGACATAAACCTTTTGTTTTTGTATCATATAATAATTTGTTGCGTTTACGGTGTTGAGTGAAAATTGAATAGTCTGAGTGGGTCACTGAGTCAATTTGAATATAACCGGAAAACCACTTTAGTTGGATTCGAATACACAACCCAAAAACAAATTTTGTAAGAATTTTAAATTGCCGTTTTAAGTTCAACTATACACCACAGAGTCACTATATACATATCAAAAGATATATGATATATATGCACTTTTAAGTAAAAAAAAACAACCAAGATGAGAGAAAAAAAAATTAGATTTTCTATTAATTTTCTATTTTTATGTGTGTGGTAAAAAGTACTTCTTATTTTTAGGGGGTGTGGTAAATTTTTAGAAGAAGCAAAAATTTTAAAATAAATTGAATGTTTTTTAGCTTTTATCAATATATAATGGGATGGTATGTATATATATATTCATATAGATTTACCAAGTAATATAGGATACAAAGTGATTCAAATATAATTTGTTTTTATATTTTGTTTAATGTATATAGAGTAAGGATTTATTTTTGCGGAAAATCGCATTATCTATATAGATAATTTTGCTGTTGGCTGTTAGATTGTTTTGATTTTTTTGTTCATTATGACTATTTCTTGTTCTTTACAAGTTATACTATATACGACAAAGGACAAACTGAATCGGTTTATCGCTAGGAAAAAATTATTTTGGCCATTAACCGGTAAAAAAATCAATAAAAAGAGGTAACAAAGTTATAATACACTAGAATTTTGATTTGGGGATTTTCAAGGCTTAATCTAATATATAAAAAAAATCATTTGATTTTAAATAAATTATCTAAAAGTTGTAATTTTATCTGTCTTAGGATTTAAATCTGTCTTAGGCTAAACTTGAGAATTACCACATTTAAAATTGATAATATTTTTTTATTATTATATATTTTAAGATGTCACAAAACACCACAGAATGAGAATCGGAACAAGACAAAATTCCATTCAAAAGTGTTTACCTGAACAGGCTTTCCGTTTCTAAAACAGAATTCTGGACCGAAAAAAAAATTGTGGTTAATACATACACAACCTCTAGCAATAAAAATTTTATATAAATGTTCAGAATTGTATAAATTCAAATAGTTATATATAGGATCTTAATGAAAAGAGAATGTATTTATATTATATTATATTATAGATATTAATTCAAAGCATTTGTTAATTGAAGACATTTTCTTCTGTTCGCTATCGATCTTCTAAATTGATATCTTCTTACGTCTAAACACGCATATTCATAGGATTATAAAGAAATATAATATTATAGAGAAAATTAAAAATGAATCAATTACAAGCATAATATATGAACGATCAACTGAATTAAGTATCTTTGATTTAAGTTATTGTTCATGTGTTGTAATTTTTATGATAAGGATATGGCTATTAAATGATTCTTTAAAAAATCAGATCACTTTTTTTTTGTCTAGTTTTAATATATGCCATCCTTTAAGTTTTCATGATTCGTTACAGTTTTTGGAAGTTTTAAAATACCTTTTCCCATCTGTATTAAGATCCATAAAATACGAATCGATAAGATTCCTAATAAATGAATGTATTAAAATTAACTTTGTCTATATTTTATGAAAAATTAGGAATTAATTAAAAAAATATTAATATACTATAAACCACAATAATAATAATAATATCAATATGTTATATGTTCTGGAATTAGAAAATTGTGGATTTTATTTAAAAAAAAATCGAATATCCTAAATAAATTATAATAACCTATTTATTATAATATTATTAAAAATTCTACAAAAATCTGTATATTTGTACCTGATATTAATATCATATAATTAATATATATATATATATATATACCTATAAATGCATTAATTAATTTACATTAGTAAATATAATATTGATATAAATTCTATACATATATGGATATTATCAATATATATTTGTAATATATATCCTTATACACACATTATTGGATTTAAAATAATACATTTATTATTATTATTAGCAATTATATATGTACTATAAATACTCGTTCATTTCCATATATAACATTGTAAAACCTCCATTTCAACAATATATGAAATTATATCCAATTCATTATATATAGACGGCCAGTCGGAAAATTAAACGGAAATTTATATTATATTTTTGGCTTTATACATATACAATTATATTAATATTTATAATGTGAAAATATGTTATGGAAAATTAATATATTCTTCGAGTGTTATTGATATACGTACGTACAGCATATAATTTTCTAATCATATATAATATTTAACCTTTTTTTTTACCATATTTTCATTCAAATAAAACTATAATAATTTGTAATATATAATTAATATAACTATATAAAATTAATTGATAAAAATAAAAACGGACTGAATATAAAATTACATATCATATATATATATATGAATAATAACATAAAATTAATAAGCAGCAATTGCGTTCAATTTTCTTCTTTCTATAATATTTTGCCAATTATAATATATGTATGTATAGAAGAAAACAAGAAATAATAATTTGTTTTTCAAATGTATTTATTTATATACATATGCATATGCAATTATTTCTCTATAATTATAATATTATTTCATTGCATATATATACATATTTTTATATAAATTATACATTCCTTGTTATGTATATATAGTCTGCAAATAGACGACATTCATTCCTATATATATAAATTAAATATATTTTCATTAACGACATTTTTGTACAATATGTGCTGCGATAATATAATGTGAGAATCAAACACACATATATTATTGTATATATAAATAAAAGAATAAAAATGTTCATATAGACTTTTCTATATTTATTATCTATATATAACTACAAAAATTTTATATAATATAACAAATTGCCATATATGGATATATATGAAAATGTATATATACATGAATATGGTGACATTAATTAAAATGTGCCTGAAACTTTTTTTTTTTTGTATTTTTATATATATATACAATATTTTCACTCTGTATAAATAATAGTTTATTTCATATATACATATATAAATATTTTATTATTATTCGCAGTTTTTCTATTTTCTTTTAGAAGAATATATATATATATATATAAATTCAATGATGATACCATCATCATAATACAACCATTCATTGTCATCGCATATATATGATATTATATACTATATATAACAACAAAAATAGACGAAAATTTAAGGCAAAAATTAAGCATATTTTTATATATATGTATATAACAAAACAACGAATATTTGTGACACAATTTTGTGATAGCAGAGTTTTGAATGTGTTAATTTTATTTGAATACATTATAATATATATATATAAAATATTCGTTCATGATGTATAATAATAAAAATAATAGATTGAATTGTTCTAATTTCGGTCACGTTTCTTTCTATATGTGGTATAGGTATCTTTTATATATGTATACATTTAAATATGTCAAAAAATGCATTTAACATACTGCAATTTACAATTAATATTATTTTATATAAAATTTTCATTAGAAATCCCCTATGGATGTGTTTTATTTTTGGTATAAATTTGAATATTTTATATAAGGTAGTGTTTTAAGTATATAATTAAATGTATATAGTGCGGAAATTATTAACTGAAAATGTTATTATTAAATATCATTATAGAGTTCACCATAAAATTGTGGTTAAAGAAATTATTCTATATATAATATAAATTTTGATAATATTCGAGATTTTAAAATACAATATATTTTCAGGTTCTATAAAGTATATGTGAATGGACTCTGTGTATTGTATATAGTTAATAAAAACATCAATCTGTAAAATATTAACAAAATATTTTATGGGATCGTGTGTATTCGAATTCAACTTAAGATATAAAAAAAATGGTTTGTGTTTTTTGCGTTATTTTCGAATTTGAATTTTCTATTTTTCCCATGGTTCAACGTCATATGAATATATGAATTACATTAGCAATGTAAAAAAAACCAATAAATTACAAGAAATCAACAACAGGAAAATGTTGTTCGACGATTTTAACTTTTACTATCGCGTTCAAATATCAAATTTTCATTCATTTACGAATATTAAATTGTTTTTCATCGTTACAATTACAATAGTGTTTGTCTAAAAGTGTTTTGATTCTTAGTCGTCTTCGTGGAAGCGTGTCTAACCATATAATCGGTACCAATATCTCGATCATCATTTAGATTTTCAAAGCTTCAAAGATCGCATCATTAGATTTTCAACGAATTGGACTTCAATTATAATGTTATGTACACAGGCCCGTTTTAGCCCATTTATGCGCCTGGCTCAATTAAAAAAATAAAGCGCTCTGAAACATGACAAGAAAAAACCTATTAATTTATTCTTTGCGCTTCAAAATCAAAACATAAGGTATGTCCCACAAGGAGCTCTAAGAAAATCAGGCAAGCACATGTTTAATTTATCAGTTCTCTGTCCGTAGTTCTTTGTTCCAGAAATTTTCTCTAGAACTCTAAGAATTTGCTTTATTATTTAAAATATCTGATCGTTTTCAGCGCCGTATTAAAGTATTAAAAGTTAATGTTTCGGTATTAAAAGAAAAACAAAAACGCATTTCAATGTATGAATGTATAAGCATTTGAATGTATCAATTTCATTTGTTGCATATTTCTTCATGGATTCTTCGATAACCACCAAATTTGAAGTAAACAATTTTCGAGTTTGATATTTTTTCTGTTGGTTGAACAAAACCATTCAAAATCATCGATAGATATCCAGACAGTGAGACAGATTATAATGATGTATATCTTTTTGGGGAAAATTGACAATTAAAAATAAATTAACAAAACAAAAATAAATTAAAATATTCGATTGCCAGCATATATAATATAACAATATAAAGATAAACCATATTAATCGGTAGAATTTTATTACGCTATATATGCCTTTTTTTATAATATGAATTTATCAAAACTATTTTTTTTATTTTTATTTTTTATATAGACGCACACGTGAGTGTCTTTTCCTCTTATTTATATCCATAATCCATATATAAATGACAATTAAATATATATAATTTTTAAATAAAATTATCACACCATTTGTATCATTTATATATATAAATTTAACAAATAAAATAAAAAAAAGACCAATATAATAAAATAACAAAACATATTTAACAAGCTGCTATCATTTCCTATACAATTTATATAAATAAATAGAGTCAATATTTTTCATATATAATAACCCATTAATAAAAATTCATAATATATATATATATAATATAATAATATGTGTTCATTTTCATACTGTGTATATTTTGTTTAATATTCATTCATTTATACGGTCCTTTTGTATTCGAATTTATATTTGGTCAATTGCATTAAAAATATATATATATGTACATTTGTGTATTTACTTTTTTTGATATATAATTATATTTGATTATGCATATACATAAAATTCATTGAATCATTTATGTTATGTATGTATATAATAAATCGTGCATTGCGTGCTTTTACTTTATTTTCATTTCATTTTCAATTGGAGTTTATAAAATATAAATTTTATATATATATATACAATTCCAACCATATAACGTGTGTCTATGAATAACAATATATGTATACAAAAATTTTTTGTAATTTTTAGTATTCGTTTAGTATATATACCATATTTATACATTCAATATATTAAATCGTTTATATCTTGTTATTGTTTCTGTTTAGTGATTATATTTATACTTATGATGGTATGGTATATGAATTCGAAACAATATCAATAAATATAACAAATGAATATAAGAGAACTCAATTATTTTGTATAATTTATACATCTACTATATATATACATATATATTCAACTGTATAACATCGTCTATATATTTTGTATCCTCCTCATGATAAATTTATATACATAATATATGATGCGATGATAAGAAATTATATTCATATACAAAAATGAATATGTTTTTTTTTATAGATAGCGGCTCTTGCATTTATTTGTTCTTTTTATTTTTTATTTTTACATAAATACAGCATTATTTTATTTTGTTTTCATTGAATTTTGATGATTTCCGTTTCAATGATTATTATATTCTTCTTATATTGTATTTAAACAATATACTAAATATTATTTCATTTCATTTATTTAGAGTTATAGCGACGTGTGTATGGGGAGTAAGTTCAATCAAAAGTTTATTGTTTTTATATAAAAAAAAAAAGAATATTAATATATTAGAACTAAATCTATATTTATATATATATATATATATATATATATATAAAGATCATCAATGATATTATTTAATCTTCGGAGTGGTATAGAACAGAAAGAAAAACAGCAACGGAATTCAGTATAAATTTCACATGAAATTCAGTTGTTGATTCTGCTACAGAAATTCTGTTCAATGTTGCAACAGAAACCAACAGAAATATTTTTTTTCTGTATATGTTTCAGAACGACTTTGAACCGCTGAAGACAAATTTTATAAATTTATAATTATATATTGATCTTATCTATTAAGGTATACATAATTAATAAAAATCTTTTAAATTTTTCATTTTTGTTTAATTCCGGTAGAACGTAAACTTCTAACTTTTAACATCATCAATAAGCGAATAAAATTGAAAAAGAGAACTTTCAAACAGTCCGCATTTATCAGTACCATATACAGAGATTTATTATCATCAAACAAAACTTTCTGTTAAACCTATATATTTATTTATTTTTTTTTACATCTTTATATATATATATATTTATATAAAATAATTGAAATATAAATACGCATATATATAAATGTATAATAGGACTACAACCAGAAAAAAATAAATATAATATATACTGTAGAGAAGTAGATGATATTTAAACTTTTAGTTCAATTGATTGGTAACTTTATGCTTATATTGCATTTAATATAATAATAATAATAATAATAATATGTATATATTTAACAAATAACAATATAATTATAATTATATATCATTTCATATATTACCATCTATATATAGATATATACTTATATGCTTATATATTAAACAAATTAATGTGTATTGATGGATGTTATTGATTGACTCGATTATCTTATTTAATGTATATCATCATATATATGATAATATATGTATGTATATATATTTATTACAATATATATATGGATATATACAAAAGAGAAGAATTTATTTATTAGTTGTGTAAATCATCTTTAAAGTATTTTTTAAAGAGTAATTGACTCTATCATGGTTTTAGAATGCTATAATAATTTTTATATAAATAAACTATAGATATATACATATTCGTCTATACACGAATGTTAATTGATGTGTTTTGTTATATCGTTATATGAAACTATATAAAAGACGTTATATATAAAAGAATGACCGATTAATCAATATAGATATTTATAATGTATATTATATTATATTATATTATTAAATTAATAATAATATATGATTCATGTTAATTTCATTCTATTTATTTTACCTTTTTTTATAATAATATTATTTTTCATTTATATATGCAATTATAATTCCTGTATGGTTTCTTCAATATTAGGTATTAAAACTCTCTATTAAAAAAAAAACTCGTTGAATATGATTTTTAAAATAAAAACACAATATATATATATATATAGGTTTTGGATTGTGAAATTGAATATTTAATTTTGGTTAAAAACACAAAAATCTTAAAAATGTCTAAATTCTGATTCTGATAAGGGGGAAAATTTACCAGATTATTCAAAATTTCATTTCTATATTTGAATTTTTATATAAAGATTGGACGCATTTTATCGTTATATAGTTAATTTTCTGAATTATCTATATAAAGCGCGGTGTTTTTTTTGTTGATATATGTATATTCAATTATTTTATTATTCAATAATCACAAATAAGACAGTGGGTGGACGTTCAATTATCATCTATATATAATATAACATATGTTGTTCATATCATATAAGAATAATAACATAAAATATTATTTTACATATGTAAGATATAAAGAAGAAAAAAACTTAATTGATGATGAATGAATGAATTCGCCGTATATATATATGAATGATGAATGTATATGATATAGTTTATTAAATACAACAAAACTCTTCTATTTTTATATTATATCGAATGTATATATCTCGTACATGTATATATCTCGTAAATGTACCCAGTAACAGAATGCTGTTGTTGGATGCTAAACCCGATTGTTAGTTGTAAGCGAAAAATAAGTGTACACCGACAATGAAGATGGAAATGCTTTAAAAAGAATGTATTTAAAATCATCATTCACACGAAATCCAGCGATATCAATTATTGTTACAGAAGGCACATACAAGAATTTTTAACAAGTTTTTATTTCCTCAATTCTCTGATTTTTGTATTATATTTTGGTTTAGTATCGGTGTTACAAAAAATAATCGATTTTTTTAAACGATTTATTTGTATAATGAATAATGAATACGAATACCTGCCGTTTTGAATGAGAATTGTCTAAAGGAAAGCATTGTGAATGTATTCTAAAAAAGAACTTCAAAATTCATTCTGAAGAATCACTTCTGAAGGTCTTCCAAAGACACCTTCTTATAGAAGCCGATCATTATTCATTCTCATTTTCGCGAAAAGTCAGCATCTGAATGCATTCTGTATGAATTCTATAAATTGACAGGGTAGTAATAAATTAAATTATACTATACTATAAAAAAATAGATGAATTGAGTTTGTTTTGAATTTATACGCAAATATATAATATAGTAATATAAACAAGCACATAATAATAATAATAATAATAATAATACCTCATCGATCAAATTATAATAATATTCAAATTTTTATTGTATATTTATTAAAAAAAAAAAAAAACTTTAATCTAGAATTTATAAAAATTGTTATTATATTACAATATAAATTTATACAATGGATGAAGTTGAGCTATAATTTTTTTTGAAAAGGATATCCAATTTCAATTATTTATATTTATTTCTAGTTTTCACCTCCTAAAAAATATACATACATACATATTTTATTTATGTATATATATACCTTTCTCTATATATAAATATTCGCATATATACGGAATGAATATATTTCGCTTTGAATTATAAAATTTATTTATTTATTTATATTTATTTTCACAAATATAATAGCTGTGCGATGTATATTATTACGTATTATATTTTTTTTCATAAAAATGTTACGTTACGTTTGGCTTTGTGATTATTTTATTTTCTGGTTTTTTTTTTTTTTATTTATTTATATATTAAATTCATTGAGGAAAAAATAAAATAAATACAAATATGTGTGTAAATATAATTATAATACGTAATTCTATTATATATATATCGCATTTGTGATTCAAACCCTATATATGGTAACTAAACCAAAATTCATTCACCCTTATATTGTATAAATAGTATATATGGCATACAGTTCAATAGATCAACAAAAATTTATATTATATAATACCATACCATACATTTATTTTAATATATATACAGTCGTATATATAAAATATATATAGAAAAATCTCAGTCTTTCAATCAACATATGCATATGTTAATAAATGTATAGATACCAAAACCATGCATATATGGTACAACATACTGTCAGAGTTGTGTACCAAAAAAAAAACACGAAATTTTTGTTTACTATTCAGATTCAACCGGGGTTGTGTTTTTTTTATAAAATACGTTTATTTTGTATGACTTTGTGGTGTATAGTTTAGATAAATAAATACAAATCTTCCAATTCTGATACCTTTTTTGAGTTTTGCTAAATTGGAATCCTACATACTGTTGCGCACATATGAAACTCGTATTTTGGTTGTTTTTCATTTTAAATTTCAAGCATAGAATTATTTCATAACACTCCGTTATGTCGCTATATATAGCCTGATGAGTTGACAAAACATTTCTTAATCACATAACGAAACAAAACCATAATAATCCATTCCAAGAATCCGACTGTCCAAAATGTGTTTTTATCTATTTTCCAGTTATTTTATGAATAGTCGAATTTGATAAAATCAACACAAATTACAGAAGCAAAATAGAACGTTAACTCAAACTGTTAAGCGATCAATCGTCGTTTGTAAGATAAATCTCGTAAATTTTTTTTTGATTTAAAGTCCTTAAATTATATACTTAAATATTTATTTAAAACATTAAATATTTTACATAACTGATGCGAACATATAGATAAAAACAAAATGTATATATAGCACGATTTTCGTATATATATGTATATAAATAAATTTACTTTTGGATATGCCTTAACACCGCGATCTTTACCCTCTATATATATATAGTGATTTTTTTTTACGTATTCTATATATCCTGAAAATATATGAACAAGATTTTATGAATCTGCTCTGATATAGTGTAGTAGCTATCTATATATAACTTTTTTTTGTGTGTATTATTATATATATACCCTTTTTGCCACGTGTTACAATATTTTTTTTTTAGGTATATTATCCCTTCATTGAAATTTTTGTATTACATCTGTCCCTCGATCTATACACATATATATTGCATCATATTGTGTATATATTTTGAACATTATATCTTCAATATATTATATTATTATATATAGTATAAGGACGATATATAGACTATATGCAGTTTTTTTATTTTTCATTTTCATTCGATCATCTTGTTTTTGAAAAGAAAAATAATTTTTTTATTTTTTACCATAAATTCGTTTATAAACATACAAAACATAATACATTATCTATATATGGATGGATATATATGGATATATAACCGCACACAAAAGAATTATAGTTTATGTATTATATTGTTCAGAATGATGAGTATATATACAGTGCGTATTTATATTATAGAAAAAGGACACTTATTTTTCTATACAGAGATTTGTCATTTACGAATATATATCAAATTTGAGTGTTAGATATAGTATATATCTTTTGATTGTTGCGATGTTGATTGTTATATAACAAATGCGTTTTTTTATTTATTCTGTTTACATATGATACATTATTACACGTATATTTATTTGCCATTATTCATATAATATGTTATCAACGAAAAAAATGAACGAAATGAATTGAAATAAATATTAAAATTCTGCAAAAATTATATTTTTAACTTCATCATCAATTTTCTATATATATTATTATTGATAGTATATTGGATAGTATTAAATTTATCATCAATCTGTGATTTTTTTTTGTTTCAAGTTGAATGTGGTTGAATTTATAAATAAATAAAAAAAATATTTAATATATAAATAAAGCTTATTATATAAATTTTTTTTAAATGATATTATATGCTTTTGAATTTGAATCACATTTCACATATATCAAAATACAAAATGAATGAATGAATGAATGATGCAGTGTTTTCGATGGTCGTTTTTTGGTATTGCAATAAAATATATAAATGAAATTGATCAAATTGGCGAAATAAATATATAGATATATTGATAAAGTTTCAATAGATCCTTTTATATGATAGTTTATCAAAGGACATTATATTTCGTAGAAAATATAAAGGGGTAAATTGAATTGGTATTTTAGATTTAACAATCAAAGAAACATTGACAGATATACAGTGTTTAATTCATTCAATTATATTATTAAGCTGCATAAAACAGGAATAATTCGGATAGTATAGCAAAATGGGAATATTCTTTAAAAGAATTTTTTTTTATAAATGGTGATTTTTTAGCTATTATCTTTTTGGCAACTGGTTTAACTGGTTTAAACAGCTGACGCACGTTTCGTGTTTTGTTTCGCTGTCAAACAACTTCAGTTTGGTCTATAATTTAACCACGAATCGTCTTACAAACGAACAACACTTGCAAATTATTGAATTTTATTATCAAAATGCGTGCTCTGTTAAGAAAGTTCATCGCGACGAAATTGCGTGTTCAGCGACGAAGCTCATTTTTGGCTCAATGTATACGTAAATAAGCAGAATTGTCGATTTTGGAGTGAATATCAGCCAGAAGCATTGGAACAGCTACCAATGCATCCAGAAAAAGTCACTGTTTGGTGCGGTTTATGGGCTGGTGGCATCATTGGACCGTACTTCTTCAAAGAGGATGCGAATCGTAACGTAACTGTGAATGTTGAGCGCTACCGTGAGATTATATCCAACTTTTTTTGCCCAAAATGCAAGAACTTGACTTGCAGGACATGTGGTTTCAACAAGACGGTGCCACATGCCACACAGCACGCGCAACAATGGACTTATTGAGAGGCGAGTTCGGTGAACATTTTATTTCACGTTCGGGACCGGTCAATTGGCTGCCTAGATCGTGCGATTAAACGCATTTAGACTATTTTTTGTTGGGCTATGTTAAAGCTCATGTCTATACAGACAAGCCCGCTTCAATTGACGCATTGGAAGACAACATTGAAGCATTTATTCGTGAGATACCGGCCGAAATGTTGGTTGCCAAAATTGGACTAAGCGGATCGACGATTTGAGGCGCAGTCAAGGTCAACATTTGCATGAAATAATCTTCAAACATAAAATTATATGGACCGTACTATCGATTCAAATACAGATTTCATGCATTTTTCTGAATTTTATGTGTTTTTTTTTGAAAAACTTTCCTATAGCTTTTAAAAAATCACCCTTTATATCGCATTTTTCAAGGAAATAGATTTTTGTAATAATAAAAGTTATTTTCTTATAGATTCCCGCAACTTACTGTTTTAATTTATAAAAGAATATACCGTTTTTCTTTTTAAAAAGGGAAACCAATAATTAATGTATTACCTATAAATAGGATCTTTCTTCTTCTGCATTTTCTATTTCTATAATTTTCTTCATCATATTTTCCGTTGTCAATTAAGAATATCTTCCTGTTATAGCTTTTGCATTATTGTGAAATATGGAAAATATATCATCAAAAATCTTGGTCCTTGTTTATTGTATATATGAAATAAAGATCGAATATGAAACAAAAAAAAAAAAAAAACCCTGGAATTTATTTTGTTATTTTTTCATTTAAATTTTTTACACGAAATTTCTTAGGGTAATTTTTCCAATACAATCGTCATTTGTTTGTTTGTTTATTATTAGAATATAATTAAAAAGTTTGTATGATATTTAGAAAAAGAAAATACATGTATGTATATCCGCAGAAACTGTGATGATACAAAAAAAACCAAATATGAACAAACACAACTGAAAAAAAATATTATAATGAACTCGCTCTGCGTAGTATATAATTTAATAATATTAAATTTGACATCATTTTGGTTAAGACTTATATCAATCATATAGTATACTGACTCAAAAGTTTATATATTATAAAATATGTAATAAATATACTATATTATATTAAAAATGTATAAGTATACAGTAAAAATTTACATTTTACATTATATTATATGTTTTATGCATTTGAATGAATACGATAGTTATAACAAAAATATGGTCTATTTCTAAAAAAAAAAAATATATATCTATATATATGAATATTATTGTTCCATATAATTGCAAAAATATTTAGACCAAATTATATTTTATTTATTATACAATATAAATATTAATGCATCACAAAACAGCAAAACTTATAATATAACATATATACGTAGTACATACGTATACTATATATAGTAGATAGAGTGAATGTAATTTAATGAATTATAATAAATTAAATTATATATATATGTAATTTGCATTCGCATACGCATACACATTTCTAATATATATTATACATAAAACAATAGCATAGACGGTGCCGCGAAATTGTTACCCAGATTTCTAATAGGATTGGATATTATAAAGAAAATTTGAAAATCGTCCCATTATTGGTTTAAAAACATATATAGTTCGCAGTGAAAATGGAACTGCGAACAGTATTGAAATTGTAATAATTATTGAATTGCACAGTAAATTATTCGAGGAAAATGGAGAACTAAACTATGGCTGCAAATTGGAAAAATTCAAAATTTGGAAATTTGAATGTTCCGGAAAATGTTGTTGTGAAAAAAATTTTTTTTTTGTAGAATGAATAATTTGATTTTGTAAGAATGTATGTTTCGAAATATTCTCTGTCCTTTTGGTAAGATATCAAAAACATTTCCAGATCTGCCACTGAATAACCATATATTATATAAATTTATATAAATTAAAGAATTTATAAATTAAATACCATAAATTAAACAAAAATAAATGAATCAATTCGACGAATTCGATGTCGTCATGAATATGATTTTTATTTTACAAATAATCTATATATTACATTCTTTTATTTAAATATTATAGCAATATGGATGATTTATATAGATAATATATTTATATTTATGTATAATATATAGACGAACGAATATATTATATATGTATATAATATAATTCAATTACATTTTGGAATTTCTGTATTGTATTGTGCATATAATATAAACATGTAAAAACATTTTACATGGCAAAATATTATATTTAAATACCAAAAACTTTTTTTATAGCTATATTGTTGTTGTTGTTGTTTTTGTTAGAACCCACACACAGGTTGTCGGTGTCATGACACCAAAATGACATGCCTTGTTTCAATAAAAAAATGAACAAATATACATCATATAACCGTACAAATGTTTAACAACAATCACATTTCCCCTATTTATATAATATTCAAAATAAATCGTATATAAATACAATAACACCATAAGAAATACAATAACACCATACATGAAATCATAAATTCCAAAACATACCATCTACGTCACACATACGTTATCACCAATGTACTTATATATCATAACATATGATCAAACATACATTTACTACTACCGTATTAATTTAAATAATAATAATATTATATAATTGTCCAACAACAATATGCTAGTAAAATTTTCAAGATCATTACGTATATTATATGAAATATGAAGATACTTAAAATATGAACAACAGTTAATAGACCGATATATACATTATAAAAAATTACGTATATTGCATAATTATCAAATAAAAAATACATTTATAGTAAACAAAATTATAAAAATATAGTATATGAAATATGATAATATTCAAATGATAAGGAAAATTCATTCATTACGAAAAATAAATATATATATGTATATATATATATATATATATATCAATCATATACATACAATAAATTATGCATTTTAATATTAAGAATTTTAAATAACAAATCTATAAATCAACAATTAATGTGTGAACCCAAAATGTAATTTAACACCACATACATATCGAAAATATACACAATTATCGCTGATAATATTTGGACGGAAATGCTTATATTCATAAAAAATCAATGGGAAATTAATAAAGAATTCGATTAATGATGTCAATGACAATTTAATAAATATAAGAAATATATAATTTGGAAATGATGAATACATAGATAATTAATTATTACATATATATATATATATATATATATCTATATAATTAACTAACCTATACAACGACTATACAAACTACAGTAAAAGAATCATCCAATAACCAATTACAACTGTACATCATATGCATATAATGAAAATTATTTGTTATATATTTGTTATATATATATATATTAGGCAGTTAAAAAAGAATAAGAATATCAATTAAAAAATTCAACATACAAATAAAAGAGATAATCAACCCAAATATATGGAAATTGGAAAACACCCATTACAAAATTGTAAAACAACAAGGAACCCGTATGGAGGGAGAAAGGTTATATAAACCCCAGCACCACCAAAATAATGGACATTATTAATCTGGATCACCAGAATATTAAAATCTAAATTATTAAAACATAGCATTGAGCTGTTAGTAATTTAGAAATAAATTTAATATTCTGGTTAAAAGGAAAGTAAAGCGAAACCGCTTAACTGTTATACCGAGCATCTAGATTAATATATATAGATATAACGTAACATAAATAATATAATTTATTTTTTATATAATCCATAATATCATTAAAATTAACAATAAATAAATTTTTAAATAAAATAACTTAAAGAAAAATTTTTATTTTGTATTTTTATTATTAAAAGGTAAGTTTTATATTTTTTATCCATACTACATTTACCTTGAGTTAATAAATTTATTATGTTGAGAAATCTGAAAATAAATTTACATTTCGGACCACGACATCGGCGTAAATATTTTTCTTCAAAAATTGTTTTAGTTACAGGGAAAAGTTTTACGATATATACGGAAAAGTTTTACATTTGTATAATATGATATGTGTAATCTAATACAACGCAATCATTGTTCAATTTATTAACTGTCTAATTCATCAATTATATATTTTAACGATCCAGATTAAATAAGTACAATAAATACAATAATTCATTTAGTTCGTTTTGATATATCTAAACAAATTATCAGATATATTCTTTTTTATCATTTTCATGAATATGAATTTGTTTTTTATTTTATATAAAAAAATTGGGCAGACTGTATTCGCAGTTATAGTGCATGCATTGTATGATATTTATATAGAATATATGCAAAAAAGCAATTTTTTTTACAAAAATTCAAAATTCAATAAACAAAATAAAAATTCATCAACAAAAAGAATTTTTGTTTTCGTTTTCGTTTTTTTTTTTAATTAAATATTTTCTTTTATATGTTGAATTTTCTTTTATTTTATAAAAAAAATCCACTTAAAATTGTATTACATATACAATAGAATATAATCTAAAAATGTAATATACAAAGATTTGGAAATTTAACAAATGCGATTTTTCAAATTAAATAATAATAATAAAAATAGACAAATGATTACAGACAAATATATTTCTATACTATATGTAGATATATATAAAAAAAATATCTATATGGTTTATTTATTGTTTAACAAATATTGAAAAAGAAAATTTATATTACAAAGTTCATTTTTACGTGAAAAAAAAAGAAATAAAAGGAAATCATAATTTTAATAACACACAATTGCGAATTCAATTAATTTTTATATAGAAAATCTTACAAATGACCGCTTAGTCAGCAATTAATAATTATATTGTTCTATTTTATTTTTAACATTATAATTATTTAAATTATAATTTGCGCTATATAGAAAATTGTTTAATTTAATTACCCGCAATTTTCAATTTTAATTTTAACATGATTCATATTTTTAAAAAATAACATGCCGGATCTCAATATAGAGTTCAAACTTATTTTATGCCTGTTCTACGATGTTAGCGTTCGTGCTATGGGGAGTTAGAATCAATTAATTCCGTTTAATTTTCCACTTACAGTATCACCGAAAAATAAATTTTATATAGAAATTCGGAGTGGTAGGCAACAGAAACAGAAGAAAAATTGATGTTAAATTCATTGTTTCTGCGTCAGTAATTCTGTTGAACAGAATGAAAAACAGGAAATGTTCATTTTTCGTTTCATTTCTTTTGTGTATTCAAGAACATTGTGTATTGATGAACAGCAACAGAAACTGAATTTTTTTTTTTTCTGTTTCTGTTTCTATTCTATTCTGTTGTATACGACTTTGAACCTTAATATATTTGAAATGCAGAAATGGTGTGGATATATTGATATTTCTCAAGAACCCACATTGAGCTATTAGTACAAGATTTCAGATTTACAATAATACGTTTTCTATATCTTATTTTATTTATTTTGAATGGATGGCGGAGAGAAGTGTAACTTTAAACGTGTCCTTAAAATAGTATTTTCCAGGGGTGTGGAGTCGGAGTCGGAGTCGGAGTCGGAGTCGGAGTCGGAGTCGGAGTCGGAGTCGAAATATTTGGACCGACTCCTCGACTCCAACACATTAATATTCAATTACATTTTTCATTTTTTTTTTAAATTACATTGATTTCCTCATATTATTAATTATTAAAGTAAACATCAGAAGGTTTTGTCTTTTATAATACAAATATTGAATAATTGAGTATACTAAACCCAATTTATATATAGGGGTAAAAAATGGTATGGCATTTGTTAATGGAAAATGTAGAATATCGTATATTCACGTATAAACACTTCGCAGTGCATATATATTAAATCCCAATAACAATATTTGCATATGCGTATTTTATAAAGAATGGCATGGCAGAAACTGATAAATTCTGTTTAGAATTTAATGAATGCCTAAAGACGGTGGAAAGATTCGATCGAAGCAGCAATTTAGATGTGCGTAGTGCGATAATCAAATATCCAGAAATTGTACAACATGATGCACCGCACTACCACCAGCCCAAGTCAGTGTGAAGCGTTTATTTTCGGCTTTAAGCATAATTAAATCAGATTTGCGAGCAAATATGAAATCCGATTTGATTGATGCCATTTTATTTTTAAGAACTAATTTTTAAGGGAGAATAAAGAATATATGCGTTATTTAAATGAAATTATTTATTATTTTTATTATTAAAAATAAAAATTAAACTGAAGTTAATAAGAATTATATATGTAGTTAATTCATATATGTAAAATCATTAAATATAACTTATTTCCCTTAAAACATTATAAAATTCTATAAAGCTGGAGTCGGAGTCGGAGTCGGAGTCGGAGTCTATCGAAAATTGGGCCGACTCCCCCCCAACCCTGGTATTTTCTTTATTAAAAATTTGTTTATTTGGATTTATGCCAAAAAAATGTTTGTTTTATTTTTTATCACACTTTTATCATAAACAAATTTTCACATGTCATCGCAAATCATTAACAATTATTATAATAGAATTTAAGCATGCTTTTTTAAGGACAACTAAATCTAATAATATATACAATCTTTTGAACATGGAAAAACCAAAACATCATCACAGCTCGCATTGTCTGTATATAGTTTTGGATTTGTATTTTTCTAGCCCGGACAATGCTTCGATTGTATATCATAAATCTCAAGAATATTCATAAACAAATTTTAAAAAAGTTTAAATATATTTTATTAAAGTATTTGTATATAGAATTAATAGTAAAAGTATTCAGAAATTATAAATAGAAATCCTAAAAGAAAATATACATTTAGAAAAATGCTATAAGTTTTTCCTTTTTTTAAACATATCACGATAATTTTATTAACTAGAACAATATAGTAAAAATTTGTAATATAGAGTTACATCCTGGATTTTGTTAATATAAATAGAAATAATATAAATACTATTATGTTGAGGGATGGTAAAGAAAATAATGAAAATATTATGAAAGACAGAGGACAGCAAAAGAAGAAAAAATATTACCCGCATACAAGAAAATTCAATTATATACAATTAAAGTATAGAAAAAATATAGCTTAATACAATTTCTTATATGTTTATAGATTAAAATTGTAAATTTTTATATCATAATCATTTTGATATATATAGCTTTTCACAGGTGGATCATATTACCTTTATCTATATTATATATCCATATATATATACGAATTATTATTGCTCAAAACTATTTTATATACATACATGAAACATTATAAGATAAAGAAAAAAATAACTTATAAAAAAGTACTTGGTTTAAATAAATGTATATTTATTCTTAAAAAAAAAAAGAAAAAAATAACAAAATAAATATATAATTATATTTGTAAATATAAATATAAATATGTTTGCATATATATATATACATATAGACTAGAGGAATACGAAGAAATGTTAACAATCCAGAAGCGTAATATTATTATTATTATAATTTATATATAGTATATATAATAATAAGTTGTTTAACATTTACAAAAAGAAATTTATTATATTGTACATTTAGCATTAGCATTTGTATTGTTTCTCATTCATTCATTCATTCAAATCCTTTTCAACTTTTCAAATAATTCATTTTATTCTAATATATACACGATATAATAATAACATCTTTAGTAAACATATATAATATATATAATAATTCTTTTCACAACAAAAATTATAATAATAAAAAAAATAATACAAATTCTTAGAAAATCTCTATATGATATAGTACTTACATTAAAAAATTGTTGACGCAATTTATACGTTGTTCATAACGCATTTAAACAAACAATAATAATTCTTTACGCATTTATTCGTTTTGGTTTGTTTTATTTTTTTCTTTATTTGTTTTTTTTTAGATATCTCTAGATATAATAACAAAAATTGGTTTATATTTCAAGATATATTCAGTTAAAGGATAAAACTATTATTTTATACGAGTTATATTAAAGAGTTTTTCTTTTCACATATTATATACGTTAATATACGAAAACCAAAAAAAGAATTATCGACATTCAATTATACCACAGCAAAATTTTCTTTATATTCATATATAGTTTGATATAATTCGTAATGGATATATCAACATGAAAAAAAAAACCACAAAACAAAACAAAAAATCCTAGTTCTTTTTTTCACATATTAAATATATAGAAACGAAAAAAAAAAAAAATTAAATTGAAGAAAAACTTTTTATGGTTAAACTTTTCTTTTTTTTTTCATATACCCACCCGATGACAAACACAAATAAGTATATATATTTATTTAACTAAAAATAAGAATATCTTCATTTATATATATATACGATATGATATTGGAAGTGATGACAATTTAACTATATATAAATATATATGTATATATATAAATTTCAAAAAAAAAATAATAAACTTTTTTTTTTTGTGTATATTCACAAAATGTTAAAGAAAAATAAGTAAATTTATTTCACAAACAAAAATAAATTAATCCATATCATTTGGTTATTGCGTTTGTATATAAAACTAATAAAACTATATACCATAAAAACAAAAAAATTACAAAATTTATTAAACCAAATAAGAAATCATAGACCATTCATTTTTAGAGCACATAACAATACAAAAACTATAATTCATATATATTTTTTTAGTTATAGTGAGTTAATCGTGAACTTTAAATAAATATATTATAATATAAAATCACAAAAGTAAATTATATTTTCACTATTTAAATTTTTTCACTGTTCAATTCAAAACATATTCAGATTTGATTAAATTATGTATATTTAAAGATTTTCATTATTTTATAAACACACCGAAAAATATAAAATATTTAATAAAGGTCTTTAAGAAAAATACAAAAATTACATTCCCATTTTATAATATAATTAAATAACTTTTTCTGTTTTTTTTTTTATTTTAATTTGAAAAGTATAATTGTTTTAAAATGATAAAAGTTATTTTACGATTAAAACTTCCTTAAACACACACAGTTATTTGATTACCATAATTACAAGAAAAAATAAACATCAAATCAATTATGTATATTATAAGGAAAAAAACTTAAATTAAAATTTTTACCCAAAAAAAAAAAAAGTGTATGTATATTTAAAAAAAAATATAAGTATCCTTAATTATTTTTTCAATTAAAATTCATATATAATTTGAATTCTAAATAACGCGTAAAATATCGCCCCATTCAGAAGAATAATTTATAAGATAAATATTATTTCACTTTTCTAAATACATATTTAGTATATATTGCAATTAAAGTATATTATGTTTTTTTTTTGTTTTGTTTATGCTAACTTTACAATTGTTCTTTCTATATTGTTATGTATATAAATAAATATAATTAATGTCCTTTTTTTCTGTCTTCCCGTTTACATTATATTTGCTTTCATTTTTCATCAATTTCCTAATATGCACACACACAAAATTGAATATAAATTTAAGAAACACAATAAATTCATAATAAACGTTAAACAATTCAAATCGTATTTATATATATATAAGATATTACGCGTACAAAGTCAAAAGTAACACTGACTAAAAATAAATGAAAATAAAAAAAAATGTAAAAAGAAAAACTAAATAAATAATTTATATACCAACAGTTATATATACCAGTTAGCATACAGTTACAGTTTACAGAGTGTTGTGATTGTGGTGATGATCATTTGATGAAGTCAAGTCAACTGTTCAGCTCTGGTTATGGTAGGGTAGTTTTTTTTTTTTAACTCGATTCTCAAATATTGTATATTTTTTTCAGAAAGATTCATACACATCGTACGAATGATATGAAATGAAATGATCATGAATATATGTTTGGTTTATTATTCTTTATGATGCATCGATATACGTTCTTTTATATACCATTTGTTTACATTTTTGTATTTTTATTTTAGAATCGTATATGCACTTGTAATTGAAATTGTAATTGTACATATATAGATGCAATTGCACTTGGAGAAATGAGAATGGTAAAATATCTCTGTGGTATATTAGTGGTTATTTTTTTGGTACATCACGTGCACTATTCACTATATATATATATTTATATATATGATGATATAAATTTACGACAATATCAGAATAGTATTCAATATATATCTTGTATAAAAATAGAAAACAATATATAGAATGAAAAAAAACTCTCATTTTATAAAAGAAAAAATATAAATTGATGATATAAATAACCGTTCATTTATATCATATACACCTTCATAGCTTCATTTCATACCTTGTTTATCAAGTATTCGATATGATGTTTAAAAGAAACAAACCTAAAACAGAGGGGAACTAGAGAGAAATTCAGTGAATTTTATTTAATTTATAAGGGGCAATTATTCAAATATGTTCATTTTTTTTTTTTTATTTTATCAATGAAAATATTTTTTTAAAGCACTTTTGTTGTGCATCAACGTGAGTGTAGATATATGTATAGACAATTTGAAATTCTAAACTAAACAATTTAGTTTAGTAATGATATCCAATTTATTAATATGGTAATCATTAGTAATGATTCCCAAATAACCCATTTTTTATCTCATAAATATGTTCCCAATCGTTTTTAAGATATTCCCTTTATATATCGCTAATCCGATAAATTAGTCATTAACTTTTGCATGCATTTATTTTGTCGTTTCTTTGCAAATAATATGAAATTTTAGTATTTTTCGCAAATATGCGGATTCAGGAAAATTGGGTTTCTGATATATTAGTATGTTATATATGGTTCAATAAGGATATGCCTAAATTTTGTCAAATTTTCCGATTTGTATAGTTGATTCGGGAGTAATTTGGTGGAAACTTGAAAATAACATTTTTCCAATTGTGGAAGTTCCATAACTTTCTTATTCCAAATGATAATTTAACCGCGGACCGGTGACAATTTTAGATCATTTGTTCTACATTTCACAAGTCACAAAAGTTTGATATTTCCAACCTTATTTCTTTCACGATATTACGGAATTACCGATTTTCTAATTCCATAAACATGTCATCCAAGTTGTTTTTCATTGATATTCATTAAGTACATTATGATTTATTAAGTGCCTAAACATCATGAAGCATCGTTTTCGTCTCATGTGAAATCATGAGAATTACTTTAAAAAAATCCAATAAAAATTGATGTCATAATACAAAAAAATGAGGTAAATTAACACGTTAAATTATAATATTTAGATATTAAAAATACATTTTGTCTACTATAACATTTTTTTTTTTGGAAAATAAAATAGAATTTAATTATAATAAGAAAAGGATCTCTCTTTCATATACGTGTACTGCGGATTCTGTGTGGAAAAATAGCACACACAATGTACAGAAATAATCCATATATATATATATATGAATATCATCAGAATAAAATATGAATTACAAATACGCATATTTTATTATCATATATATTAAATATATACATTTTTTTAAATATTCTTTTTAAATTTTTTTGAGAAGGAAGGAATTATCTTAAGTATCGTGCTGTGAATATATACACATATCAAGAATGATGGTCTTGTTTTAATGGTAGTTACATATTCATATTATATGAATACAAAAAATAAATAATAAGCGAACAACTACTCATATACATATATATGAAAATGAATATGAATGATTTTAATTTAATCACCATATATATAAATATAAATATTAAAAATAAAAAGAATATAAAATTACGTTTATGTATACTAATTAAACCAATATATACACGTACTCTAAAACAATATAAAAATATATATACTTAACTAACTATATATATTCATTTGTATAAAATAAATATATACTATAATGTAAATAGTAAATATATGAATTACCATTGATTTACATGTATATGTATATATACTTCATAATATTCAATTGTAATATATTAAAATGCATTAAAAATTTTTTTTTTAAATTAAATCATCATATATGTATACATATGAATAATATACCAACAAACACCGCACAGATAAACAAATAAAATTCAGATAATTAAAACTCATATATATATATATATATATATATAGTGTATATGCGATGTGTCCCATTTAAAATAAATAAACAAATAATATATTTTATGGTATTATAAATTTATATATAAAAAACATTTCAATTTTGAATATACCGAGTTATAAATAAATATATATAGATGGTTATATATCCTAAGAGTATGATTGATTTTTAATGATTATGTATATATAAATTTTTTTTTTTATTTATTTGGGAGGGTCATTTTGAAACGATTTATTTAAATTTGTATATCTTCTATAATACCTATACAATACCCAAACAGCCGAATATTACTTAGGTAATAAAATTACGACCGCAATTTAGGGTAGCGCACTGGTGTTTTTAAGTGCTGATTTTTAACTATATATACAAAAATTTTTATCAATTTATCATCGGTCTGCGTTGTTTCTCGTAAAATGTCGCAGTTTATCTATAAAAAGAAAAATATGATTTCTTTTCGCTATAGATAGTGCCTATAATGTCGAGTAATTGACAAAACAATTTTTGATATCAGAATGAAACGAAACCAAAAGAGTATGATATTCCATTCCAATAATCCGACTATCCAATCTCAATCAATATATGATTTCTTATGTTTTCACCAGAAACATTAAATAAGTTATTGACATAATAAAATGGGTATACTTCTTTATTGACTGAATAAATACATATACGTATAATTAAACTATACAATACAAAATTTGTTTAACATATATAATTTTATGTATATATACATATGTGATTAATATATGGATATATATCTATCTTATAATTATATACCTTCGTAGGTGGTTCATATATCTACATATATATATAATATATTTGTTTATCTTTATTTAGAGAGGATAATTGTTTTTCATATAGGTAATTATATATATATATAGATATAGTATATGGTGGTTATTTATTTGTATATATAGATTACCTATGTTTATGAATATAAAATAATAATATGAATAAATATATGATCTGCGCTTTTAATTATATTATTAATTTATTTATTTGAATTGAATCGTTAAATAAAAAATTAATGAAATGTATATAGGAATTTAGATTTAAATTAGTTTTGATGTATCTGTAGTTCTTATTATATGCATGCCGTAATTATAATCCCAATTATTTGTTAGTAAATCTTCAGAAAAATGTTTATACTCGTTAAAAGAATATTAATAATCAGAGATTTTTGAAGTATATATTACTTTCTATCACCATATGTAGAAGAATTTCTTTTTTAACGAAAAATATTCAAAACAAAATTCTTGAAGTATTTTGATGTCATCAGAAAAATGGGAAAAAATGGGAAAAATAAATAAACATTTTAATGAAAAATATTAAAGCGAGAAATTTATGAAATATTTTCTATTACCGGAAAACTGTCTATAGCAAAATTATTTAAGAAAAGTATTCAAAGAGGATTCTTGAACAATTTCCGAATATAACAAAAGAAAAATTTCTATCGAAGGAAACATTTTCCGTACGAATTCTTAATAGTTTTTCTATTGAAGGATATGTCTATTGAAGGAAAAATATCCAATGCGAGGAGTCATATATGAAGTATATTTTCCTTTCATCAGAAAATTAATTTGTTTATACAAACATTTTCACGGTTGAGTTTTTAACCATTTTCGATTAACAGATAACAAAATGCGATTTTCCATCATAAAAAAACATTTCTATATACTTATACTTACTTCTTACTTCTGCGCGCCTACAACCTACAATTGGTTTTGGCGTCCATTAACAGCCTTCTCCAACCGGACCTATTTACCGCCAACGTCCGCCAGCCGGAAACGCCGAGGGCCCGAAGGTCCACTTCTACTTCGTCTTTCCACCTATTTCGCGGTCTTCCTACACTCCTAGATCCGCCCGGCTTACTGTCCAGCATTTTTGACGGTATACGATTGCCATCCATTCGTACCACATGACCAAACCACCTCAGGCGACCAATCTTAATGAACCGAACGATGTCGGGTTCGGTATATAATTTATATAACTCGAAATCGAACCGCCAACGCCACCATCCCCTTTCCTTTGTCGGTCCAAAGATGAGGCGTAGTATTTTCTTTTCGAACCCTCCAAGTCGCCGTTCGGTGGCCTGTGTCATACACCACGTTTCAGAACCGTAGGTCACAATTGGTCGAATCAGTGTTTGATATAGCTTTAGTTTCAATGTTTTACTCAATGTCTTCGAGAAGAACGTCTTTCGCAAACCATAAAAGGCCTTGTTTCCCGAAGCAATCCGGGATTGAACTTCCTCCGCTATATCGTTTTCGCTGTTTATGCTGCTTCCAAGGTAGCTAAACCTGTCCGCCGTTTCATATTTGTTCTGACCAATTGATACGCTTTGATGTTGTGCCATAAACCCACTGTTCGTTGGTGCGATCATATACTTGGTTTTCTCCTCGTTTACCCTTAATCCCATTTCCGAAGCTTCACGTTCCAACAGTAAGAACGCTTCTTTAACGGCACCCATACTTCTACCCACCACGTCAATGTCATCGGCATAGCCGAGTAATTGAACAGATGACGTAAAAATAGTGCTGCTGGTGTTAATGGTCGTCCTCCTTATACATTTTTCCAATATAACATTGAAAAACAATGTTGCCAAAGGGTCCCCTTGCCGTACTCCGTCAATAGTTTCAAATGCATCCGATTTCATCCCCCTTATTTGTACCTGAGATGTAACTTGCGTCAGTGTTAGTTTTGACATGGCTATCAATTTTTGTGGGAATCCAAATTCCTCCATCGTGCGCCATAATTTTTCCCTAATAACACTGTCGTATGCGGCCTTAAAATCAACAAATAGATGGTGTGTTACTACATTGAACTCCCTACACTTTTCCATTATCTGTCGTATAACGAACAGTTGATCAGTTGTTGAGCGATCATTACGGAATCCACATTGGTATTCACCAATGACTACCTCCGCATATGGTAATAGGCGCTTATGCAACACATATGCGAGTACCTTACATGTTGCATTCAGCAAAGATATTCCCCGATAGTTGAAAAACTCCATCGTGTCTCCCTTCTTGTGTATTGGCACAATTACATCAAGCTTCCACTCCTGTGGTATAACCTCATAGTTCCAAACATGCACAATTAGCTCGTGTATACTATTCCACAATACATCCCCACCACATTTTAAGAGTTCACCAGGTACGCCGTCAGATCCAGCCGCCTTTCCATTCTTGAGCTTCAGAATGGCTTCTCTGGTTTCCTCATATGTTGGTTCCGAAATTAGTGGTTGTGCTGTTTGGTACGGAAGTTCGTTTTCCGCATTTCTACCAATTCGGTTGCTTGCTGTAAGTAGATCTTTAAAATACTCAGCCCATCTCGCGATGGCTCTTTCTTCATCCGCCAAAATTTCACCGCTGGTATCCTTACAAAGAAGGGGTTGTTTTATAAATCCGCTAGTTACAGATCTTATTCTCCTGTACAAATTTTTACTGTCATTCATGCTGGACAGCGTGTCTATATCCCGCAAAATATCCTGCTCATGACGCATTTTCTTGTTTCGGAATAATTTGCGTTCAATGGATCTTTTGGTTCTGTAGTCATCCATGGCAGTTCGTGTGGCGCGCTGAAGATATTTTAAACGCGCTTGGTTCTTTTCTTCATGAGCCGTTTTACATTCGTCATCGAAACAACCATTTCTGACCACGCCAGGTTTCAACTTTACTGTCTCCTCTGCCGCCATTTTCATGCAATTACGTAATCGATTCCACATATCATTACCCGTGTTTTGCTGTTGATCCACATCTGTTCGAACAATTAACTCCAGCAATATATCTTCGTACTGTTGTTTTACTTGGTCATTTTTGAGATTTTCCAAATTGAATCCTCTCGCAGTGACTTTTTGGCGGTTTGCACTAATACGATATCTGAACAAAGCTCTTACGAGATGATGATCAGAATCAATGTTAGGTCCCCTACAGCTCCTTACATCCAGTGTGTCGGACGCATGACGACTGTCAATGAGTACGTGGTCTATTTGGTTTGTTGTTTTTGTATCGGGCGAACACCATGTTCCTTTGTGTATGTTCTTTATTTGTAATGTACAAAATTTTTCGTCAATGGGGTTGAAACCAATGCCCGATTCTTTCGCTTTACCCATTACAATAAAGCCGGTGTCGAATAACCCTGTTTTATTTCTACCGCTGTAGTAGAATTTGTATTCTTTACTGGATAAGATGTTCTTTCCAGGCCACCGTGTTTCCTGGACCGCTGTTATGTCCAGTTTAGCTTTCTTTAAGCAATCAGTCAAAGTTTTTAAACCGCCCGCGCGCAGTATTGTTCTCACGTTCCATGACGCCAGTTTTAAATCATTGTCCTTGTTCCATTGCCTGAGTCGTTGCCGTTTTTCCTGTCCTGTCCGAGGCACTGTTGCTAGTTTCATAATTTGTTGTTTTTTCGGTGTCGGTAATTAGCCGTACGACCAACCGCATGGGATTCGCACTTACAATTTTAGCCTGAATGATACGGATTGTATCATTCAGTTACCGTTGGTTACCACGTGGAGGTAAAGTAAGCACTTGATCACGAACTCAACAGTTGCAACACTGGGTCAGCGACCAGTCAGTGCCTACCCTATTGATCCCAA